>JABCJZ010000214.1:0-35701 GCA_013184445.1 Fusarium sp. NRRL 53497
GCTATTTTATTTTATATAAAAAGCCTATATACACAGTGTAAATAGACTTTTTATATACTAGCTATATAGGAATTTTCTAAAAATCTAAGAAAATTTATATAGCTTATTCTAAGACTTATATATAAGCTATTAAATTTTTAGCTATTTTAGGCTTAAGTTAAGCTTTTTATAAGCTTTTAAAAATCTGATTTTAAGGTGTATAGAGTAGTGGTGCACTCGCTTATCTGGTGCATTCGCTTATCAACCACGTTATTTGATTTTTTCTCTAAAATAGTATATCTTTACTCATTATTTGACACGGACAGTTTATCTCCTTGAGATTCTATGGCTTAAAAAACACGCAATATCACATGTCGTGCAACAATTTGTAAAGAAATAGTAGAATAGTAATAAGATAGTCAGCTTAAAAACAGATCATACCAGCATCTTATTATAACGGATCTAATTTACATCTTGAGCTTAATAAATACGACAGTTTCGCCAGCATTCAGACATCAAATGTCATTAGGAACACAAAGCCATCGGCCAAGGGAAAAGAAAGCAGAGCTCTGGCATAGGCCGTCGTGAATCAATCAAAAGCAAAACAAAGAACTGAGATCGTGAGACCCTTTCCCTTCACTCCCCAAACCATAAACCCCAATTAACAAAGGAAACCCTCGTTGGAAATGCGTTTGTCCCTGAAATACCAAAGCCTCCAAAAACACCGCCTAAATCCTTTTCCCAGTGGTATCTTCCCATGTCCTGTATCCCTTAATCTACATAATCTACTTCAGTTTGACCCAATGTCTCAGTCACCACACTAATGTGACTCCGCGCACCGATGGAAGTGCTTCCGCCATCACTTGCACCACCAAACAGCTGCTTGGAGCGAGGGACGAGAACCTGTGCAGGACATACCACGATCTCTTCGTCACCTTTGCCATTGTCATCCCCCTTCTTAACGACAAGTGGGAAGAGAACCACCCGAACAATGGCACCTTGTGCCTCAAGGTCTTCATTCGAGGTAGTGATGCTGCCGCTTCGCTCATTCATCATTGATGCGTTGAACTGAACAGTTGCGGTGAGCTCACCATCCGCATCGTACTCGGGTCGCAACGGTGGCAGCATCATATATTCAGCTTTTTGCGTTCGCATCTCGATCGAGAGACCAACTGCTTCTCTCATGACGCGTCGTAGCTGAGATTGGATTTGATCCTCCAGATTTGATGGTGGCGGGAGGATCTTACATAGCGTCTGGAAAATGGCCTGAACAACGGCCTCTGTATCCAGATCGCGCTGGCGTTTGAAGCTTTCGCGCTTCGCCAGCAGAGTCAAGGTAACAGCACGCCACTGGCGCACCGCTTCGGGAGGGCCGACCTCGGTCAGAAGCTTCTCCAGCGACTTGAGCTTCTGTCTTTGTTCTCGGTCCATGCCAAAAAGATAGCGAGTAAAAACAAATTCCCAGACCATGTTCATGGTCATGGACATGAAGATATCGCGCCGCTTCACACGGTCCCGAAGGTAAACGTCGACATCGGAGCCGTCGAGGACGGCATTGTCGAGTCGGTCAATTGTTTTCTCATCGTTTATCTCGCTTGTCAAGCGGCAAGCGCGCATATCAGAGAATTTGGAGAATCGTAGCACCCATTGCTGAACATGGGAGCAAAGTTGTTGGCAACGATGGTCGAAATGATCTTCGTCGCGGATGTTGAGAAAATGGTCGTCGCCAGCCTTGGCTTCCAGAATCTCTCGCTGAAGGTCGCGAATCTTCTCTTTGGCCGAGGTAAGTTTGGCGCGAAGCTCGGCAATTTCGGCGTCTTTTGCTTCAAGAGATTGTTCGGTGGTGCCTTTGGCGCGTCGGGCCTCTTCTAGTTCACGCGCGACAACCGAATTGCGGCTTTCGAGATCGGCTACACGGCCATTGTCCTTGTTGGCAAGCTCAGCGTTGGCGCTCGTGAGGCCGTCGTTAACTTCGGTAAGTCTAGAGACTTCATTCTGGAGGAACTGCAAAGACTGTTTGAGGTTGTCGATTTCAGCATCGCGTTCTGCCAGACTATTGGCGGCTCGTTGACTCAGGCTCGTCTCAGCCATAGCGCGGGCTTCTGTGAGCATTCGGTTCTCGGCCGTTAGCTGCTCGACTCTGTTCTCAAGTTCAAGGACCTGCATGCTCTGTCGGCGGCGCATGCTGTGTGGTCGGGTTGGCGATCGGGGTGAGCCGATACGACCTTCGCCGAAGCCATCCTTTTTTATGAGTTAGTATTTGTTAAATTGAAATACAGATTGGCAATAGGCTTACATAGACGTCGGCCATGTCCTTGGCACGGGCGCGACCCTCATTTGCGACAGGCGTGGAACTGATGGGTGCGGAGGCGGTGGTGTTTTGTTGACGTATAGCCCGCAAATCACTGCTCATTCGCTTGTCAACACGACGGAGCGGTGGTGTGGAGGTGCCTGACGTGCGATTGATGCCTGGACTTTCAGGCCTCAACTTTAGCGGCTCCGGGGTCCGCCGGCGAGAGAGGCTGGTGTTGGAGACTGTCCGACGTCCTGAACCCTCGAGACGAGGGGTTGATCGACGGGAAGGAGTCGCATTGTCGGACACGCTTCTCTGACCAGAAACTGATGATGAAGTTGGATTGGAGTTTGTGGTTTGAGTTGGAGTTGGAGTTGAAGGTTCAGGTCCCCGTAGCGCTGCCGCTAAGCCCGCACCCACTGTAACGGCGGTGGCTGCCGCACCGGCTGAAGTAAGGGCCCCATATTGTTTCTTCTTTTCCGGCTCTGGTGTTGGTCCTGGTACTGTAGGCTCTCGCAGCACTGGTGTGCCTCGGGGGGAGCGACGAAGTCTTCGCTCGCTTGGTGGTTCAGGAGTCTGCAACACCGCTCGGTCTGCAGCTGGTTGTGTGTGACTTTCTCTTTCAACCCAGTCTTCAGCATGCACCCCGCTATCGCGTGAGGGCTCCTGACTCGAACGTTTACTTCGTCTCATAGTTGGTGTCTCCCTTCCAAATCCACTGTCCCGCTGTGCCTCTTCACTTAAGCGCCGACTTCGTCTCTGGAAGCTCAATTCATCCCCAACAAGGCCGGTTACGTGTTTGACGTTCGGTGTTGAAAATGCATCCTTGGTTGGCTCAACTTCCGCCTCGGGGACCTCGGGGACTGGCTCCAATAGTCTGCTTGGCGATCGTCGTAGATCGCTGATATCAGATTCCGTTCCTATCCGTGGTGTAAATGTCTTGCTGTCTTCTCGTAACAGACCACTTTTGGGCTCCTCAACATCGGATCCGCGACGAAGTAGAGGCTGAGGGGACCATCGTGACAACTCCAAGTTACCCCTGCCAAGTATTGGACTTTCCATCATATCTGAAGTCTCTGCTTGCGAGTCCTGCGGCGTTGCCTTGCGCTCTCTCCTCGATTTGGTTGCGGTTTCTTTGACTGTGGCATGTACTTCAGATATTTCCTCTTGTCTCTCTGAGGGCCTGCTCTTCCCTGGCATATCGGACAAGGTCTTATCTCCTAGTGATGCAACATCCTTCGCCTTCTTTGAAGATTTCCTTTTCCTTTCTGCCGTGCCATCCTTCTCTTTAGCATCCGTAGCAATGTCTTTAACCTTGTCCTTGTGGTCGACACTGCCAGAAGGGACGTCCTCTTCCGTCTTCTTGCTCTTCACCCCCTGGGCTTCTCGGAATGCCGAGCTCTCCTCCCGAATGCTTTTGCCAGTATCTTTAGTGGGTGGGTGGGTGTCACGTGAGCCTGCCAGTGCTGCGTCTTTCTCTCCAATTTGTGAGTTCTTATCGCGTCCTTCCTGAGCATGATTCCTGTCTTTAGACTTTTTTTTCTCTTCATCCTTTTTTGTTCCTTTGGCCTTGTCCCCTTCTGTCCAATCGCCAAACATCGCAGAGCTGAATGTAGCAGCAGTAGCGGCAATCATTCCAGCAAAGGTCGATGCTCTGGGCTGGCTTGATGTAGGCTTAGCGGATTCATCTTTCACTCTGCTCGAGGTATCGGCTGTAATATCTGGGGACTGCACACGCTGATTTGCAGATTCTGGCAAGGCTCGTGGGTTGATATCAGACGTGTGCTCCTGAGGAGGGGCAGCCGGTCTGGATTCTTTCCGGCTCTTGTTTTCGTCTTTTGTGTTGAGGGCAGACAGATCGTCGGGTCTTCCCCCTGGGGTTTGAGATGCATCATACACAGGGCTTTGCGCGGGGGTAAGGGGAGATCTTGTCGCCTGATTTTCCATCCCAGTTACTTTGCCTCGTGAGAATGAGGGAGCTTGGTGTGGCCTCTTTTCAGTGGATATCAAGTCGGTTTGATTGGAAGGCATGACAGGAAAGGTATCGGGGTGCTCAGGCACATCGGGTAGCGATTGATTCATGCCCTTGATAACGAATTCGCCGACATTTTGTATATGAGCATCCGCTGGTGCGTCTTTCGGAGTATCCCCTCCCAGCGCAACAGGCCCAGCTTTGTTCTCAACCTTGCCTTCAAGCGCTGCGGCTGGCACGGATTTCTTTTGTGATTGAAGGGTCTCGGCGCCTGTGTCCTTATACCGAACTGCTTCTGATTCCGTGGGTTTTTGGACAGACTGAACGTCTGGTGCTTCCGTTCCAGCGAGAATGTGGTTTCTGGACTCTCGTCTCGACTTTTTGGATTTCTTTAAACTTTTGACTGAGGCATCTTCCAGAATATGGACATCCTTAGAGTGCAAAGGTGCTTCTAGGGTCTTTGTCGTCGATGCTGCCGATAGGGTTTCATCTACTAGCAAAGCCGATCTTCCAACTTCTTCTGGATGTGCTGGTTCATTGTCTTGTGGAAGTTGGGCATCTCGACTATCGAGAACCGGTTGCTCCTGTGCAACTGATGCTTTGGCAAGTTCTTTTTCTTGGGCTAGCTTCCGAGTCATCTTCTTTTGTTTCTTTGACATCTTGGCAGCAGACGCGCTGTCGGTCGGCTCTGCTGTTGTTGTTACAGTCAAAGTTGACTGCACATTGGAGGGGACAGGGCTTTCCTGAGAGGTCATGTCTCTGCTGTCTGTATCTTGGTTTGAAATGCCATCTTCCAACGTAGACAAGGCAAAAATACTCTTGGAGGTTGGTGCCATCTTGCTGTCTTTGTCAACAGAAGTATCCTGCATGGGTGTAGTTGCTGGGCTATGCTGCACGATAGGAGTTGCCACGGAAGTTCCTAGTACTGGAGAAATATCTTTGGCCGAAGGGGAAGCTCTATCATTGATTGCATCACCTTCATCGGCCTGAAGGGCTGGACCTGGCTCACTTTCCATTACCAGTTCAGCCTGTGAGCAATGGGCAATGCTTGGCTGGCCCTCTTCTGATTGCATTTCTGTTTCCTCGTTCTTCGTGGGTTCTTTCTTGGACAAAGTTGCCAGTGATTCATCCAGCTCTGACGTTTTCGGTATTCCTTCAGAAACTTGATCATGCTGCTCTGTAGAATCGCTGTTATTGGCAAGTTGACTGGCAACAGTTTGGTCGGGTACTGCGCTATCTTGAACCTCTTTTGGTATTTCATCAACTTCATTATCGATTTGCTTCTGCCTCTTTTTTTTCTTGTCCTTCTTCTCCTTTTTTGACAGCTTTCCGGTGGAAACTTCTGCAGGGTCAAGTAAAGGTTTCGAAAGCTGAAGTGACGAAGGTTCAGTTGGTGCCTTTGCTCCTACTGGCTGTTCCAGTAGCTTCTCGACTTTGCCGACAGCAGGAGCTTCATTGGTTTCAAGTGGGGTGTTTTGCGCAATTTTGGCAGTAGAGCGTTCGGCACTGAAGTCTTGAAGGAGGGTGCTGATCTCTTGCCTCTCGACGGGCATTGAAGCTACCAAAGAATCACCCTTGTCTCCCTCGCCAACCGGCTGCTCTCCTTGTGTGGACAGACCTTGTGTGTGATCAAATTCCATTAGAGCCTCGGGTACGTCGGCGAGAGGCGGGTGAACAAGTTGGACACCGTGATCAGGTATTGCACCAATCGAACTTTGGCTGGATTCGCTGTCATGGGCTTGTGGAATTTCGGCATGTGTCTGGGTTGCTAGCTTAGGAGAAGCTGTCTGTCCTGTCGTCGATGCCTCGGAAGCGCTCTCAGTCTTCTTCTTTTTCTTGTCATTCTGAGAAGGGGGCAGGGGAGTTGTGTTTTCCACTAGAGCTGCTTCTTCGGCTTGATTTGATTGAGCAGGTTGCTTGTCAGACACGCCAGAGTAGCGTCCATTTTCACGTTCTTGTACAGGTGTTGAAGATATCCCCTCACCCTGTGATGCTGGCTCTAAAAAGGCATCGCCGGGCTGTGCTGGTGAGATTTTGGCATCAGAGTCTACCTGATGAGCGATGGCTGGTCGAGCTTGTGGTTGGTTGTCAAGAGGATCGCTTGGCATCCCATCAGTAGGCCTTGGCTCATCTGGAAATTCTCCGGGGTTCTGAACATCCCCCAAGACTGCAGGCTCCTGGCTGTTATCACTTGGCGTGGTGGCAGCGGAGGACTGGCGCTTCTTCTTCTTCCTCTTTTCATCCTTCCCAGCAGCGTTGGCGTTCTCGTGGTTTGGCTTGACCAAGACAGGGTCTCCTTGGTCTGTCTTAGCTTGTACGTCAGGTTTAAAAACCTCCGAGATATCCCGCGTTGAACCAGGAGCATCTAGCATTGCTCCCACTAGGGCATCTTGTTGAGATTGTGTCTGCCCAGTTAGCTTGACATCCTCGGAAGCTGGAAGTGTGTCCGCGGGCATCCAAGCTTCAGCCTCTTTAGGAGTTTCTTGTCCAGGTTCTCCTTTAGTACCCAGATGTGTCTCAGAAACTCCCGCAGAGACATCTTCATTTCTCATTCCAGCGAAACCAAGGTCTATCTCTTGTTGTAGAGATTCTTGTGAGGCGCCTAGCGCGGGGCGTTCACCCACGGTTGGGAGCTGTCCTGTTGATAAACGCAATTCTTCTGCCGGTGGCGCAGGCATCACTGCAACAGATTTGCCCTTGGATTCTTGGTCGTTTGGATGCTCCGGTGCAGGCTCGGTAGAAAGAGTAAAAGGTTCATATTTCACATCGATCGCGGCAGAGTCGATTGCCTCACCACTGGGTTCAAAAACCTCCGCTTGGTCAAGAGCAGACTTCCGGTTTTTCCTGGTCTTCTTGCTCTTCTTCGGCGAGAGCTTCGCTGTCGGTTCTGCTGCCGTTTCATCATTGAAACCGCGTGGTTCATCATGTGTCGACACCTCAACAGAACCTGCATCAGTGACAAGACCGAAGTCTATCTCCGGTATGTCTGATGGGTGTTCCAAGTCTCTGGCATATGAAGCTTGGCCAATGGGCTGCTCCTTTGTCGTTTCTTGACTCGACTTGTGTTCTGGTGAGGGTTCAACCTTTGACTCGATAGTTGGCTGAACGGACGGGTCATCGGCGTTCAGCTCAGGGGTATTTACCTCCTCAGGCAGCAGAGAGGTATGTACTTCTTTCTGCACGCCAGACGCATCTTGGTTATGTTCAGAAACTAAAGGAGCCTCTGCCACTGTTAAAGTATCAGGCGAAGCGAGAAGTTTGCCATCCGTCTTCGGCTTGTGGGCCGTATCTTGCTTGCTTTTCTGCATGGTGGAGGGGGCGGTATTATCACCTAGCGTTTCTTGTGGCTCTGGTTCAATTTCATTGAACGGACGGGTGCTGGGTGCAAGTACTGCATCCATGTCAACACCTTTTCGATCATCCCAAGTTTCTCCTGTGGGTACAGTCGACTCATTTGGCCCATCGTCAACTTTCAAGTCTTTTTCTCCCCTGACACTATCGTTGCTCTCAGGGGTGCTGCGACCCACTTCATCCAAAGTAGTTGATGCCTCTTGATCTTGCTCAAGTTGTCCGCTCATTTTAGTACTTTCATGAGCCATTGCTAGCTTAGTTTGGGACTCAGCAGCGTTTGTTTCAGAAGCGACTTGGGTCAGTACTTCGCTAGAAGGAGCAGTTGGTTCAAAGGAAGCCTGGACGATTGGGTCGAGACCCAGCTTTTTTAACTTCTTCTTTATATTCTTCCTGTCCTTGGCGGTAAGAGCCTGCCACTCTTCGGTCGTGAACTCATTATCAGCACGTTGGTGGGTAGACATTTCGGGCTCTTTCTTGTCGGCGATATCCATTACCTGGGTTGAAGAATCGGACAGGGGCTCCTTGAGTGTAGCGGGGGTTTGAAATGGAGTTGGCTCAGCAGCCTCAAGTTGAGGGAAAGCTGAATCTTTGGTCGCTCTTGGAATCTCTTGATCCTCCGTCTGGGTCATCGCAGGGCCCTGCTTTTGTCTTTTGTCACTCTGCTCCACTTGGTCGGGTTCTTGACAGTCTAGAGCATTCGTTGCTTTGGACTCGCTTTGAGACGCGGCGGACCCAAGGAATGAATCAGATGAAGTCGTTGGAGGTTGGGGCTCGGGAATGGATTCCATGGTCCTATCCTTCGTCAAATCGGCTGGTTCCTCCTTTGCTATGTCAGTGGTAGCCTCACGCGGCATGGTTTGTTTGAATCCGACCACGGGTACAGGGGGATCAGAGGCCGCATCCCGTTCAGTTGCAGATACAGTACTAGTTGTGGGAAGTGATAAAGGGTCTGCAGGTACCACCGAATCGCCACTCGAAGTAGAGCCAACATCGGTAGGTTTGTTTAGCTCGTCAAGCCGCTCAGCATTTTCATTCGAGATTTTCTCCTTCTCTTGCTGGAGCTTCTTTTTCTCTGCACGAGACAAACCCGTAGTGGCTTTATCAACATCCTGACCGGGCTCTGTCCAGGGCCCCATGGAAGTGGACGCAGATGCATACTTTTCATCCGGAATAGGGGCATCTTCAACCGCATTGAAAGTGGGGGGTGTAGGTGCAGGATACGCTTCGTCAGGAGCTTGTTCGGGTTCAATCTCCGTCAGCTCGGGCCGAGCAGATGTATCTAATAGTTCCAGGGGCTCAGTTGGCTGTTCGAGAGTGGCTGATGGCGAGGGAAGATGGTCCGGTTGAGAACCTGTACCTAGGGGCATTTGCTCCACAGCCTTCATTGCAGACTGTGGTGACGAGGGAACGGGAGCCTCGTATGCAATGGGGTTAGAAGGAGTTGGTGTTACCACCCCAAGCTCATGGGTTTCTGCTGACTTGACTTTTTCGGTTCCATGTGGCGAGTCAGTGATTTCGATGACAGGTTCAAGCTCTAAGGGGGGTTGTGTGGGACCGTCAGAGAGCTGAGGAACGGATTCGATGATACCGCCAGTGCCTTGCTCTGGAGCATTATTGTCCGAAGTTCCAAGAGGTGTAACGGCTGATGTCTCCCCAAGAGACCAAGAAGGCTCGAGGGCCCCTAAAGCTGCAGGTTCCTCGGGTGCCTCGGTATCTGCGCTGCTTCTCATCTCCTCCCTTGGAGAAGAGGGCAAGGTGGGGAGTGGTTCAGGGAAATCTGGCTGGGCTGTGGCAAGGGGCTCTGCTTCCACTTCAGCCTTTGAACCAGGAGCTTCAATGGTCTCAACAGGCTCGTTGAATGTCTGTTTTGGAACAGAGAGATGTTCCGATAGATCATCTACTTCCTTCATAGCTTCCTGATCAACTGTATTGTCAGTACTTGGCCCCTTATCTAGGGCAGCCATCTTGTCTTCAGAATCAACCTCCAGCGCAGGAACAATGGAATCCTGTCCGGGGGTTGTCTGTTGTTCAGACTCGAGTTGTGGTGTTTGGACGTCGGCATCAGCGTCAGGCTCAGCAACAGCTCGCCTAGCTGTAGATCGAATATCGGGGTCGTCCAGGGACTGGGTCTCAGTTTCGGACTTGGATTCAGCTTCAATGTCAGGCTCAATTATAGGTACAGTCTCCTCAATCTCGGTGAGTGTTTCATTCTCAATTTTGGAGCCATGCTCTTGGTCCGCCCTGGTGGATGATTCAGCCACAGATTCGGCTTGAACCTGAGACTTCGGTTCAGATTCAAATCCAGCTTCGGCCGAAGGTCCCGCTGTTTCCTCTTGCGGGTTTCTAGTTTCCTTGGTCGTCTCTGGTTTGGCTGAGGACTCCAGGGCAGCCAGAGCTTTGGCTTTCTTCAACTTCTTGATCTGTTTCTTCGACAAACCAGCAAACTCCTGCTCGTCTTCTAGTTTTTTCTCTCTCAGTTCCGATTCCGGCTCCAGCTTTGTCTCGGGCTCAACAGGGGCTTCAAGATCACCAGCTATGCTCTTGTCCTCTTTCCGTTTTTTACCCTCGGAAGATCCTTGGCTCTGGGCCTCATCCACGGCGGCGGCGGCGGCGTCCTGCTTTTCCGGCTCCGGAATCGGCTCCGGCTCCGTTGGACGTTTGTTCTCGGGGTCCTGCAGGATTTCAAAATCGTTGTCTTTAGCCTTCTTCTTTTGGTCGGTCTGGGATTGACTGAGGCTAAACCCACCCCGCTCGTCTTCAGGACCAGCTGGTTCTTCGCTTGGAAGTTCTCCGGAATTACCAGTATCTGGTACATTGGCATCGTCGGCTGGAGGAGCATGTTTGCCCTCCAAAGTAGTCTCTGTGTCGGGCGTTTCGTTTTCATCGGTCTGCTTGGGTGTCTCGTCGTGGGTGACTTTAGGATTTTCGGCCGGGGAATTGGTAACTTCAGGCTCGAGCGAAACTTCAACATTCGGAGAAGCGGCAGCAACGCCAGACTCAGGCTCAGGCTCGGTTTCCTGGGTCTCTCCAACGGCAGCCTTTTTCTTTTCGGCCTTCTTCTTCTTCTTTTTATCCTTCTTAGACAGTTTCGCAGGAGAATCGGGATCCTCAACGTTCGGGGAGGGATTTTCGGTGGGAGGTTGGTCGGGGGCTACGGCATCGGGCTTGTCGGTAGCCGATGTTGATTCCTGGGCAGAGGAGGGTTCTACGGGGGTCTCGGCATCAGCTGGCTGTGTCTGCTCATCGTCTGCTGGGACAGTCTCAACGGCAGTGTTTGTCGTTTCCGGCTCAGTTGGAAGCAGAGGTCCTTCTTTAGAAAACTGCGCATCTATAGACTCAATACCGCTTGGCTCCACGGCACGAGAAACGCCAAGATCTGCATCTTGTGAGACAGAAACTTGAACTTTATCAGAGGTTAAATCTTGGGAAGCGGACTCTGAAATTTCTTGAGGTGACGACTCGGCTTCAGGTTGCTGCTCTGGTTCGTCAGAGGAAGCGCTCTTCTTCTTTTTCTTTTTCTTCTTGCTCTTCTTCTCGGATGAGGTCTCTGGTTCAGCCTCATCCAAGATAGCATCTGAAGTCGTTTCGGGTTGGCTTTCAGTGGTCGTACTCTCGGTCGGAGGCTCCAGAGGATCATTCGCGACGGAAACCTCGGTCTGCTCAACATCCGTAGATGGTATTTCGGCTGGAGAATCCTCGGCAGCTGGAACCTGGGAAGTTTCTTCAACGACAGGTACTTCCTCAATGCTGGCAGTAGATTGATCAAGGTGCTCGGGCTCCGGTGCTAAGGCAGGTGGTTCACTGTTCTCTGCTGCTGCGTCTTGAGCTTCCTCATTCTCGTTGAAAGATACGGACTTCTTCTTCTTCTTTTTCTTGGACTTCTTGCTGCTCGCCGGCTCCGGAGCTTCTCCGTCAGGAGCTGCTACAGCCTCATGAGGTTCCGCAGCCGGAATCGTGTCAACGGGATTGTGATCATCCTCAGTTCCTTCAACCACAGGCAGAGGAGTGACAGCCTCTACACCTTCAGTCGATTGGCCAACATCTTGAATCCCACCTTCATTGGAAAGTTCAATTGCGTGGCCCTCACTGATATCAGGCTGCTTCTGAGTGGAGATTTCCTCGCCGATCTGACGGGCGGCGTCATCATGAGTGTCCTCAGGCTGGTGGGGGATGGCGTCTACTTCAGAGGACCCTTGGCCAGGTGCATCGGCAGTGGTGACGTCCGCTGATTCCTCGGCAGCCTGCTCTTCAGTTGTAGCTCGTGCCGCTGACCTCTGAGCGGCGCTCTCTTCAAGAACAGTGAGACGTGTTTGATCTTTCTTCAGTAGACGTCCTTTCCTCCTCGCTTTCTTTTCAAGAAGAGAGTCTATCTCTGCCTTCTCGCTTTCTGCCTCAGCATCTTCAGCTTCACGAGAAGCCGTCTCCGCGACTTCTTGAACTTCCTTGGCATTTTGTTCAGCGTTGGAAATCTCTGATGACAGTGCTTCATATGCATCAGACTTGGGAGCGAGATCTTCAGGAGCCGGAGCTGCTTGTTCGGGAGCTTGTTCGGGAGCTTGTTCGTCCACTAGCTTACCACTTTGAGCCTGTTCTTTGGTTTCGGCTTCAGCAGGCTTGTCGTCGGTTTGTGACTGTTCCTCAGCCTTGGGCTCAGCCGGTTTGTCATCCGTCTGCACCTTGGCTTCGGCTTCAGGCTCAGCTAGCTGGTCATTTGTCTGCAGTAGTTCCTTGGCTTCAGATTCAGCTAGCTTGTCATCAATATGCACCTCTGCAGAGGCTTCAGGCTCAGTTGGTTTGTCATCTGTCTGTGGTAGGTCCTTGGCTTCAGGTTCAGTTGACTTGTCATCCGTCTGCACCTCTGCTTCGGCTTCAGGCTCAGCCGGTTTGTTGTCGGTCGGTAGATATTCTCTGACTTCAGGCTCAGCTGACGGTTCATCCGTCTGCGACAGCTCCTTGGCTTCGGGTTCAACCGGTTTGTCATCCATCTGTGGCTGCTCTTCGACTTCAGGCTCAGCTGACTGGCTATCAGCCTGTGGTAATTCCTTGACTTCAGATTCAGCTAGTTTGTCACTTTCTGCTTGTTCTTTGGCTTCAAGTTGAACCGGTGTGTCGTCCGTCTGTGGCTGCTCTTTGACTCCAGGCTCAGTTTGTGTATTGTTGGGCGGCGACTGATTCTTCTCCTCGGGCTCAGCTAGTTCATTATGGGTCTGCAACTTGTCTTCAGGCGTGTCTTCAGGCTGAGTTTCTTTTGTAGCAGGGCCGTAAAATTCGTCCACGAAATCAAGAGCTGGGGTTTCGACGGTCGCTTCGTTAGATGCCACTGTGGTTTGTGCGACTGGTGTCTCCTGAGTAGCTTCAGCTTCCTTGATTACATCCTTGTTCTCATCCTCAGGAGTCTCTTCCTGACTAGCCTGGTTCTTCTTCTTCTTCTTGTTCTTCTTAGACTTCTTCTTCGATCCGGTCGCATCGCCTTCAACATTTTCACCGGTAGTTTCTTCAGCGGGCCTCGGGCCATCACCCTCGGTTGTCTTGCTGATATCCTCCTCGATTACTGGGTCAGTCTTAAGTTCATCAGGGTTTGTAGTACCCTCTGAGCTTGTCTTGGCGGATCTCTCGTCATCGTCCTGGTGCGGGTTGATGGGCTCTTCCTTTATGGCCTCTTCAACTGGCCTTGTGGTATCCTCGGGGGTGGTCTCAGGGAATACCTCGGTGGTAGTCTTTACATCATCGCCCTCAACTATGATGGCGGGTTCTTCGGAGGTACTTTGGTCAGGCGTGATTTCGATGGGCTGTCCTGTGTCCTCCAAACTTGCTTCGGCAAGTATCTTGTCATCGTCTTCAACTGTTTTGGCGGGTTCGTCTTGCACAGCTTGATCAGGCGTGGCTTCGGCAGGCTGTTGGTCAGTGATGGGCACCACTTCATCTTCAACAGGACCATCATGGCTGGCGATCTCAGTGGACTTATTGAGTTCATCGACCTGTGAAGGCTCCAATCCAACAGAAGTTGCTTGAGATTCTTCTACTGGTGGATCTCCTTGAGAGAAAAGTGGCTCAGAAATATGGGATTCAAATGTGGTCGGAGTCGCATTGTCGGCAGCTGTATCAGTGTTTAGGTCCGCAGATGCATCCGGCTTGATGTTGGCAACTTCTGACTTTTCAGCGCTTACACTGGCAGGCTCTTTGTCCCCAACCAAATCACGATCGAGGTTCGAGTTAGGAGGTTCAGATTTAACATCGGTGGCCTCTGATTTATCGGCACTTACTGTATCCGGCTGGGTCTGAGCATCGGATTGAACAGCATCGGGTTGAGGTTCGCGCGATTTATTCTTTGTCTGGGCTTGGTCGCGAAATCCCCACATTCTCTTGAAAGCGGAGATCCCAGCAGTGGCGGGGAGTGCACGCAGAGCAGATGGGAAGTATCCTTGGCTTTGTCTGTCTTTTCGTCCATCTTTGGCGGAAGAATTAAGGCCACTTGCGGACGGATAATAGACGACATCATCATCCTTGGACTCGGGATCGTCAGGCTCAGGAGCTTCAACAGGAGCAGAAGACTTTCCACGATCAAGAAGCTCATCGTTATCATCCTTTGATGACAAGGCGGGCTGCGATGCCAAAGCTTCATTGCCTTGCACGATATCGGCAGACTCAAGCTTACTTTCGGCGACTGGAGCAGGCGATTCGTCGATCAAGTCCTTGGTCACATCCCCAGACGTTTCATTGACTAGATCATTCTCAACGGGAAGGGGTTCTTCTTGTAAGAGAATGTCTTCTTTGTCCTTCGCAGGTTCGTCATCGGCTTTAGCGCCCTTCTTCTTCTTTTTCTTCTTCTTTGACTTGGTAGTGGCGGCGCCATCGACCTGTGTTGACGCTATGGGTGCTTCAGGAGTCGGTTCAGAAGCAGCAATGGAATTGTCCGGCACCTTCTCCGGGACGTCAAAGTTCTCAGCCGTGGCATCTGGCTGGGCCCAGGCATCGAAAGCATCTGCATGCCTAACGGGCTCAACAGGGGCATCTGAAAGCATCTCCGCTGTGGAGTCTAAACCACCTTCAGCAATAGTCGCAGACGATTCGGCAGGGGCTTCAAGGGAGGCATCTGGCTCTGCCCAAGCCTCAAAGGCGTCCTTTTCAGCTTCAGGGGCTTCGACTGGCGCTGTGTCCTCAACTTCAGTAAATGTAAGTTCCACCGGAGTTGCTTCCTCCTCAGCTGGCTGCTGTGCTTTACTCTTCTTCTTTTTCTTCTTGCTCTTGGGTTGAGGGTCTGATGGCTCTTCGACAGCCTTCTCGGCAATAGTTGAAGGTGCATCGGAAGTGGTCTCTGTGGCAGCTTGAGTGTCGGCAGACTTGAGTACGGGCTCAGGCTCAAGTGGCGGCATCATAGGTTCGTTGACGACCTCAGGTTCTTTTGACGAGCTTTCCGCTTCTCGTTCGATAGAACGTTGTAAATCGAGTAGTATACTCTTCTCCGCATATTCCAAGGGCTCTTCAAGCGTCGT
This sequence comes from Fusarium sp. NRRL 53497, assembly GCA_013184445.1. Taxonomy (NCBI): domain Eukaryota; kingdom Fungi; phylum Ascomycota; class Sordariomycetes; order Hypocreales; family Nectriaceae; genus Fusarium; species Fusarium sp. NRRL 53497. The sequence goes on from JABCJZ010000214.1 coordinate 15,089, forward strand.
GTTTGTGTGCTGTTCCCGCTGGAAAGCCGCTGGTTCCTGGGCATCTACGACTTCATGAAGGGTGGATGGGTCAGTAGAAAGGTCCTCGGGGGGCTGAGGTGTGGTTTCAGGGGGGACCTCGGTTACATCGGCCGTCAACTTTGTTTCGGAGGGCTCATTCATTGCGCCAGCCTCTTCACCTGGAATAGTTCGATCATCCTTGCTGGCTTCCTCTGCAAGTACTGGGACATCGAACGAGTCTTGAATAATCGGCTCGAGTCCCTTTTTCTTGAGTTTCTTCTTCATATTCTTTCTGTCCTTGGTGTTCATGTTTGCCCATTCTTCGGTAGTGATCTCATTTTCTGCGCGCTGGGTGACGGGATCTTCGGGTTTTGCGTCAGGTGCTTCAGCGACTGCAGTAGGAGGATTAGCATGAACATCGACAACAGGTTCCAGCTGAGGCTCGATGATAGCATCAGGAGTAAGCGGTGTAACAGTGGTGCTCATCTCACGAGGAGTGTGCTTTGTCTGCTCCTGCTCCTGCTCCGTAGGGTCAGCCGCAGCGTCAGTTGTGGATTTCGTTACTGCAACATCTTCGATAATAGGTTCAGTAAGAGGCATGCTTTCCGGCTCCTTAATGTCCTCTAGAATCTCGTTGGGAGTATCACCAATAGTTTCGGTGCCCTGGTTGTCGGAAGGCGCGACTATCTCGGGGACAATATTCGCAACAGGTTTAATAGCTGGCTCTTCGACTTGCTCAGATGTGGATTCTGGAGCCAGTGCTATCACATCCTCAACTATAGGCCCTACTGAAAGGCCTCGAGTATTCTCCTCGACCAGGAGGTCAGCAAGAATAGGTTCTAGGGCTTCATTGGCGGGTTCCACATCTTCAATCTTCCCAGAGGTTAAAGGCTCATTGGTTAGTTGAGGACTGTCTTCCAAACTAGGTTCCCATGTGCCGGTGCGGTGTGTAGCAGCAGACTCCTCGGCAGAAACTGCAAAAGGCCCACGAACAAATTCAGTGGCAGGCTCATCGGCAGGCTCAGTGACAGGCTCAGTTGCAAGCTCAGTAACGGGTCGAGGAGTCGGTTTCAGATTGAAGCCAGCCGCGAGAGACTTGGCAACATCTTCTCCAGGTGATGTCTGCTCGGAGGGGCCTTCGACAGCGTCGGAGAAATGCTCATCGGCAGATGTGAGGTCGTCTGTTTTCTCTGCGGGGGAGTCGGTGCGTTCCTTGCCTTGGACAAGAGCAGTAGCAGCCAAGGCAGCTGCGTCGAACGCCGAGGGTACGGCAGAGTAGAGATCGTTATCCATATCCTTGCTGGTAGATTCAACAGGCATTGGTACCGGAGCTGGGAGCATGGGCATGAACTCCGCACGGGGGGTTGTTTCTTGGGATCCTGCGACAGAGTCCTTAGGATGCTGTTCTGAGAGCTCAGTATCAACACGAAGATCAGGTCCAACGTAGTCAAGCCCAGCGCCAAAATAATCATCGCTATGCTTGAGGAACTCGGATTCGGGCGAGTTCTTTGCAGAGGTCTCGCTAGGCTCACTGGGTGGGAGCGCTGGGAGCACTGAGCCGGTAGTTGGCTGTGAGTGTCGCGAGTGTTCGAGAAGATACAAAGGCATGATCTCGCGAGTGTTGTCCCAAGAAGTTGGTCGGGCTGCTCGTCTCGACATGACCACAGCGTCTGAGTGAGACACGATAGGAGAGTTGGCGGGAGAAGCCTTGAAGCCAACGGGAGAGGCAGGGTTTGACCTGTTGCCGAGACGAAGCGCGATAGGGACAGCTGTTCGGCTAGGTGATTTCGTAGGCGTTTCGAAAGCACTGCGACGTCGCTGGTGAGCCCATGAATCTCGTCGAATGGTGCGCTCCTCGGGTGGGGTGTCGGGTCGACTGTCAGGAAGAGCAGGCAGTTCCTCAGGGCCAGAAGAGGGGCTAGTCGGTTCGCTTGGGGGCAGAGGAAGAAGGTCGCCATACTGAGGGTCAATGGCTGGTTTGATAACACGGGGTACGACCTCGGGGTCAATCATTTCAAAGCTTCGGGCACGGGGGCGCTTCTCTTGCTCTGATGAGGCATCGGCGGCGTTGGAGCGAGCAGCATCAGACGCAATAATGGCCGCTGCACTCGCTAAGCCGACACCCGCGCCAAGGGTGTCGGCATTATCTAAAAAAGAATCCTTCTTGTCCTTGCGTGATTTGAAAAGACCAGAAAGAACACTGCTGCTTGGTCGTTTTTCCGGGGTTCTGCGTTCTTTGTACTCCTTGTCCCGGCGAGATGAGCCAGGCGAGGATGCAACTGACTTCACGTCGTCATCATCGTATCGAGAAGACTTGCGGCGGTGTCCGCGCGATTCAGATACGACAGAACTCACATCTCGGTCATCAAAGAAGTCGCGTCTTCGATCTGATGGACTGTCTCTGGTGTCATCGAAGTCTTCTTCAGTACCGCTTCTTCGCTTAGACCTCTTGCTTCTCTTGCTGCTAGAACTGCCAACTGAGATTTCGGAAGCCGCCAATGACCGGGTTGGCGAGTCATATCCGTAAGGATGGTGCTTGGATCTTCTTGGCCTCTCCTGTTCATCATCGGACCTTCTGTGATGAGATCGATCTCGGGACCGGTCTCGGGACCGATCTCCTGTTCTGTCCCTGGATCTGTCCCTAGATTTGTGGTCTCTTGAGCGATCTCTCGAGCGGTCTCTCGGACGATCTCTCGAACGATCTCTCGATGCTCCTCGCCTTGATGATCGTCGGTCAACAGGATCCAGAGTCGCAGAATCGCGGTACCTGGTATCATCACGAGAATCGCGGTCCTTCCTGTGCTTCCTTGAATGCTTCGAGTCTTGCTCATCGTCTGACTGCACATCTCGGGAGGATACGTCTCGAGATGAATGGCGGTGATGGGAAGGCTTCACAGGTGCGGAGACACGAGATCTGTCGTCATCAAAGTAGTGATCGTCGTCGTTCCGTTGGTTGCGTGATCTTTTAGGAATATCTTGTTCGTCATCAGACCGTGCGTTGCGAGAGGGAGTATCTCTTGAGCTTGTGGATGCAAGAGCGCCGAGAGCAAGAGCGGGCACAGCCACCTTAGCAATATCAGCAGTATTGAAACCATAGCTGCGATCTTCGTCTCGAGAAGTGTTCCATCTAAGGTCAGATCTGGTGTCTCTGACTGGAGCGTCGCGAGAGGGGCTTGCGTTGTAATAGTCAGCAGGAGCAGAAACTTTCGAGCTCATGTCATCGTCAAAATCACGGCCTTTGCGATCCTTTTTCACCCTCTTGCGATTGGTATCTTCCCATACCTCTTCGCCGATCTCCTTTGGTGGTGAACGCTCTGCTTTGGCATTCTCGATCTTTCCATCATCCTGAACAACAACAACGTCGGACTTGTCTCGCTTACGCTGCTCTCGCTTGCTTAACTTCGGAGTATCCAGAGCATTGTCGGGAAGTGGCACGTCTTCAGGCTTTGGTAGGTCTGGTTTGACGTCGCGCTCGCCTTCGTAAGGGATAACAGTAGTTTCTTGAGGGGTCTCGACCTCACCAAGGACAAACCCTTGCTCGGGAAGAAGCTTCGGAACATTATCATCTCTGGGCTCCGGAACGACCTCGGCGTAGGGTCGCTTGTACCGGGCATTACCATCTGTACTGCCATGGGAGTCGCCGTTTGCCTCTTGGACACCTGGAGGAGAGTCACGCCGGCTGTAGGAGGGGTCTTCGATGACGATGTCGGGGTTGAAGCCGGTATCCTTCAAGCCGGCGGCAAGCGTAGCAGCAAACTCCAAGTCATCCTCGAAGCCGCCAGGCATTTGTTGGGGGTGTGGGCTTGGAGGCTTAGGCCCAGGGACTGGAGGTTCGTGAGTCGCATCCTCACCGAGAACGTCTTCAACTCTGTGAACAGAGACATCTCTGCTTGCTTGATCTGGGAAACTCCTGGGAATATCCGAGCCCTTGACTGGGACTGCCACGTCAGGTTCATTATGTGGCTCAGCACTGCTGCCAGCGAGTGCCGCGGCAAGAATACCCCAGCGGCTCGCCTTGTTTAACTTGGGCCTGGGCTTGTCGGGAGATTTCTCCGTGGGGAAATAGTTGTCAGAATCGCTTCGGTTCTCTGGTGTATCGACCTCAAAACTCTTCGTCTCGTTCTCACCCCAGCTAACAGATTTGGCCACCGAGACTGGTTCGCTGGTAGAAATGATCTCGCCTTTGGGTCCGATGCTAAAATCTTCAGGCGTGGAAACTTCCTCGGCCTCCTTTCCTGCGCTTCGCGACTCGGGAGCGGGTGTGTGTTGGCGGCTTGCCGCAGGAGTAGGATAGATCAAGTTCAAGACAGGGCGCTCTCGTGAGGGCTCCCTTGCCCTCAAGACAAGAGCTGAAGGATTGTCGTCAAGATTCCGGAAATGTCGTTCTTCTCGAGGGTAAATCTTGTTGTCAATCTTGACATCCGCATCAGGTCCATCAAAGATGTTCTTCTCTGGGTGCTTGTCTTCCATGGCTGGCGGAGTGACAATTGGAAATGGGTCGTTCTTGTCTTCTTGCCACTTGTCAATGACAGATTGATCGGGAGATGCACTACGCGATCGCAATTCATCAGAAGCAATTTTTCGGGCGATGCAGGACTCGCGGTAATATCGATCTGCTTCTTCCTGAACTGCATCCTTGCGACCTCTCGGGCTGTCCTGAGATCTGTCCTTGGGATATTCGCGCTCTCCACGCTCTTGAGAACGCTCATGTTCGACTGCCACTGCGGATGCCACTGCGGCGGCTGCGACAGGAATAGTAGCTTGTTTGGCCTCATCGAAGATTGACTTGGCCTTTTGCTCGTCGTCTTCAAATTCATGGCCGGCTCGGGGATCACGGTTTTGTGGTGCATCTTGAGTTTCCCGGCGGTACTCCTCAACCATACGCTCGATCTCGAACGAGTCTCGTCGGCTTAGTCTGGCATCGGCTGCTGGAGTGCTTGGCGGAGAATCGTCAAAGTTGGGCTCGCGATCAACAGTGACAACATTAGGTGTAAGGGGTCGTCCAGGTGTCGTTGTCTGAGACATGGTGAACGCATCGTCTGCGACCTGGTACTGGAAGGGATCGATGGCCTCGTGTGCAGACTGAGTGGACTCACTCATGGCCCGGTGACCTGCACCGACAGGCAGGGGAAGGTCACGGCCATCTCGAGCCGCCTCACGCTCGCTGCCATCAGCTTGAACAGTAGGCTCGCGCAATACCTGGAATTCTGGCCCAGACTCAATACGGAATGCTCCACCTTCACCCTGAGGCGCAACTACAACATCGGCATTTCTCTTCTCCTTTCTATCCGTGGGGGTATCGTCATGATCATCATATCGTGAAGATTTTGGCTCATCATCATACTTGGGGAAAATAGGCTCGGGTTCCGATCCGCGGTAGTCACGTTCCCATTTCACATTTCGTTCACGCTCATTCTCCAATGTTTCCTGTCGCTGGCTGTGATGGGCTAGGCGTCGTTCCCAGTCAACCATTTGGCGTCGAGGATCCTGAGCTCTTTGCTTTTCTAGCTCTTCGGCTTTCTGCCGCTCAAGCTCCTTGAGCTTATTCTCCTCGACTTCCAGGGCTTTCTGCCGCTCCAGGTCGATCCGCTCTCGCTCTCGGCGGTCTCGTTCATCACGGTCAAGCTTCTTCTCATCGCGATACTCGCGACTATCTTTTCGGGAAGATGATGAGGATGCTATGGCCGCACCAACTGCTGCTGCTGCGAGACCAGCCGTAGCGGCTCCGCCCCAGCCCTTCTCATCAGGCTGTTCGGATCGGCGCTGGCGAGATTCCTTACGGTTCACATCAAACTTCTCAGCGTTGTATACTTTTGAAGACACTGCTTGCTTGGGGACCGGTTGCTGCAAGGGGACCGGCGCAGGTTGAGCTGATGAATCCTGGCGCGTGCCGGACGCTGAGAATCGAGCTACGTCAAATCGGTTTGGATCAGAGGTAGGAACAGGATTAACATCTCGCATCTGGATCGGCCCACCAGTTTCAAGGCTAGCAGAATCGCGGCGATATGCGGCAGCCTGTTCTTCATCTCGGAAGCCGCAAGGTGTGTTGATTGAACCTCTCAGAGAGTTGTAGGGGCCAAAGAGGCGGGGGTCAACGATAGAACCCCGATCTCCATATCGTCGAGGGTCGAAGGCCGGGCTGTAACCTGAGTTGTAACCCGAACTCCTTCTCGAGTTAGCCATATTGGCTGCACCTGCGCCTGCGGCGATTCCTGCGGCTGCTGCTGCACCAACTGCGGGCTTGATGGACTCTCCAACGGTCCCATATGCAAGCTCCGAGTCGGCAGCTGAGCCTGCGTCATCGCTGCTAGACGATTCGTCGTCCGAGGCATCTTCCCAGTCCGAGTCATCGTCTGAAGTGTCGACGCGCTGCTTTGAGTTACCCAATCCTCGGGAGCTCTGCTTCTGTCCGCCATATCGAGAGGCCATAGCTGCTCCAGCTGCTCCAGCTGCGAGTCCCAGGGCAGCCGCTTTGCCCTTGCCCGAGCCTCGACTGGAGAGGCGTTGCTCGTCTTCCTTTGACCGCCGCGCTAAGTCAGAGAGTTGTTGGCCAAGGGCCATTATCTCCTCATCAGCAGTCTTCTTTCGAGGAGTCGGTCGCGATGCGCGGTCAGATCCTCCAGAGCTACGTCTCCGATGTCCTTGGTTGGGGCCCTGGCCTGAAGCAGAGGCGTAGCCTTGCGCAGAGGCACGGCTCTGGCTTCGGGGGCTCAAAGTGCGGCTCTTTGGCTGTCGGACATATCCCTGTCCATAGGCCAGATCCGAGTTTACAGAAGATGACGAAGAGTTTCCAAAGTAAAGAACGCGGCGCTTCTGTTTCTTCTTTCTATGAAGACGCTGTTTGACACGGTCTGAGGGCGCCTTGAAAAATGTGCCAAAAACGCCTCCATACTGTTTCGTGTCCTTGAATCGCGAGATATCTAATAGCGATGTCGAGGTGTCGCTTGAGGATGAGAAAACACTTGAAGGTGAATGTGGTCGTTGCGAATTATGTTGCGGTTGATCAGGATTATTATATTTAGGCGTCGACTGAGGCGGCGCGTTGGAGTATGGTTGCGATTGTTCATACTGGTGAGGAGGTGGTGGAAATTGCGGGTATTGTGGTGACTGATGGTAAATTGGAGATTGCTCATATCGTTGCGGGTCATATGCTCGTTGCTGAGGGCGTTGTTGATACATTTGCGGGAATGGTTGTTGGGGGTATTGTGGTTGTTGTTGTGGTGGGAGCGATGGTTGCTGACGTGAGTCTCCCTGATCTCTTGGATCGCGATCGCGAGACTCATACCACCGGCGGCGAGAGCCCTCGGGGTCCCGAGAGCGATTGTCTCGCTGCATTGCGCCGGTTTAGGATCTACCAGCGTTGCGAATTCGTCGGGAGCTTTTATTGAGTGTGATGTTTTGATGGTGTTTTGTTTTCGGGAGCTCGTCGCCAGCCTTCATGGGGCCGTCCGTCGCGGCCCGCTAAACAGTCGGTGGCTGGGGTCGAACGCCGTTGGTTGAGCTCAGATTGAATGGGGATCCTAGCGGGTCTAAGATTTGATCTGGCCTTCTAAGCGATGAGCTATTTGCCATGGGAGGCCTGGGCGCTAATTCCCAAAGCTTGACTTGTACACTTGATGGTCAGGTAAGTATTGCCATAGATCTCAATGGTTTGGCTGTAAGAGACAAGCTCTAAGTTTGCCAAGCGTGGCCTGATATTGTGGACGTTTGGCTTTAATTAAAGTGCTTCGACAGCTGGATGCCTCATTCAGGCCGCCACACATTGGCTAGCGCCATCCTCATATCCACTTCGAAGATCCATCGCCAGCTGGCAGTCATCTGCAGTCGCACATGCAGCTCAGAGTTGGTTGTTACAGGCTGCGCGGTGGAGTCTACCCTGTACAGTATCAATAAATCCAAGATAAATTGTCTCAACAGCGTCTTCCATTGCAATAGGTACTTGTCTCATGCTACGATTTCTGTCTCATTGATAAGTTTAGAGTTCATATGTTCGCAATATTCCGTTTATAATTAAGTTAAGTGACGTCGGTAGGGTTGGTTAAGTTCGTTGAATACCAACGAGCCGTTCCATTAATACCCGTTAACTAGCACAAGCTCAAGAGCATAGCGAATGACCTCGAAGAGATGTTGCATCCACCTCATCCACTTCATCCACCTCGCGAATCTTCTGACTTGCACACCATCTCACGCAATATGTAACATAATCTCATATCAACAAAAAACAAGCGTTGTACTGTTCACCAAGATCATGGCCCATAATAGACACATAAACAGACCCATTCATTCATCGTATCAGTAGCCGCCCACGGCCTTGATCTTAACGTGCATCCCTTTGGCGGGCCGGGCCGTTATACCGCCCCGAATTTCCACCTTCTTCTCATCCATCTCCTCAGGATTCGCCAGCGTAAACTCGAAGCGACCAATCCATGCAGCTAGTAGGCATGCGAACTCTGCCTTTGCGAAACTGGACCCGATGCAACTCCGTGGGCCATGCAAGAAAGTCAGGAACGCATAGTTGCTGCTCGCTCCCCCACTCGCCGCCTTGCGGTCAGCGGCACCACTCTCCTCACTCGATGGGAGCCACCGCTCTGGGTTGAACTCGTCTGCATCTGGTCCCCAGAGCTCATGGTCAAAATGGGTTGCCCACGGTACAATTACAATGCGTGTGCCGCGGGGAATTGGGCGACCGAGAATGGTAGTGTCATAGGCGGCATCGCGCATAGTCAACGGCACAGGAGCGTAATATCGGAGAACCTCGCTACAAACGGCGTTCAAGTATGGCATGCGGTCTATGTCGAGGCTGGTGATGTCGACATCTGAATCCACGGATGGTAAACGCTCGCGCACTTCTTCCCGGAGCCTGCTCTGAATGTTGGGATATCTCGCGAGCATATATATTGCCCAGGTCATGGCTGATGCTGTTGTCTCGTGTCCTGCAGCGAGAAATGTCATCAGCTGGTCAACTAGGTTCTCGTCGGTGAAGCCACCGCTTTCGAGAGCCACGGATAAGATATCAACATCGGCTCGCTCCTTGTTAGCTATTTTTGCCTTCTTCTCCCTGATAAGGTCTCGACAGACTGCGCGGATATCGCTGGCTGCTTTGGCAATATCCTCGTTTCGGCGGAAAGGTAGCTTAGTGATGAATTGCATAGGGATAATCATGCCGATAAAGGCGAGGAACTGGGCCTGGCGTGACGGCTTGAAGATTTGCTTGTACGTTTGGGCGAGTGCGTTGTCAGGGTTCTGAATCGCACCGAAGTCCCGTCCCAGGCCAGCGAGCCCGATGATATCGAGCGTTGCTCGTGACGCCCAACTAGAGATCTCGACCTGGACCTCTTCCTCCCCACCAAACTCTGCCATCATGGTGCGTGTCACTTCCCTAGCCTTGCTCCAGAAGACTGGATATAAATTCTTGATGTGGCGAAAGGCAAACGCAGGCGTCAAACTACGACGCTGCATCTTGTGCTCCTCGCCCTCAGCAAGCAAGATACCGACTCCAAGAATACGACCAATGGACCACCTAAAGTGACTGGGTTTTGGAAAAGCATAGCTGTTGGTGACAAGCACCTCGGCCAATGCTTTGGTCGAGCATACCATAACCCTCTGTTGATTGAAGAAACCCCGGTAACAGAGCAAGCCATCGTTGGGAATTTCAGAGGCCCTGCATGAAGTTGACTCATTAGCAATTATTCCATAGACTAGCATGTGGCGAAAATTGGATGTTCACAAACCATTCTCGCATTGGAACACCTGATGGCTCAGCCATGATCTTCTTTGCCTGCCCCATGAACCAGTGATTTCCCGAAGGTCCAGGAAGATGGCGAAGAGGCGACACGAATAGAGGGTATATCCATACTGCCCAGACGCCCCAGATAGCAAGACTTGCAACCCAAAGTCCTACAAAGTGTCCCAAAAGCTGGAGTCTGGACCAATTGTCCTGGGCCCACGCGAGAGACAACGTGCTTAAAGCAGCAGTGGCCGTAATACTCTCCCACGGTAACCCCATGATAACCCAGCTTAGATATAAACACAGGTAGGAAAGGGGTTGAGGTCAAGTTATGTGCCTTGATGTTGAATACAAGAAAACACTTGCGATGGGCGAGTGTTGCGCGTCTCAAGGGGTACAGCGACAGGGAACGGTCTTGTAACTAAGCGATTCGTCCATCTTGGACGCGGTGGGGATGCCTCGACATCCAAGGGTTTATGAGATACTCGAGCCGTCAGAGATAATGAATGGATGCCTCGGGATTGCACCACGTAGCCCCGACTCGGTCGTCAATATTGCACCGCTCCAACGGCATCATCGATACAACAGAAACTCCGACCGACTCGCTCTTGGTGCGGAGACTCACTGTACGCGCTAGTTCTATTATAGTATAAGTTGCGGAGAATGAACCATCTTTCAATGGAAATCCGATCGAGTACGGACAATTCTTGGCTCCATGGATGAGCTAGGGTCTTTGGGAGTACACTTCTGCATGCTTGGGTTGTGTCCTTCATTCGGATTATCGCCAATTCCGCTACGGTGATAGGTTGCTTATTGATAACGTAGCTGGATACAGTACTAGGTACCTAGCTTGTAAGCCTTCAGTCTCTTCCTGCGCCCCATAAAACACTTCCAACCATGGCCAATGTGAAATCAATCAGAAACATGCCCCAAAAAAAACCTGGCCTGGTTTGTTTTCAACCATGACCTTGCCATAAAACCCAACGCCGATCCCTGCCATATGAACCCCTGGTTTCATCCATGTGTTTGTGATCCCAAGCTCTCATATCACTTTCGCTTATCATTCCACAACTGAGGTCAATCCATGACTTCAATGAGCCACTTCCATCAGCACCATCGTCCTTATTACCGCACGCACCTGTCCTCCTCCATACTCCGTTCACCTGGCCGGTCGATCCATTCTCTCGGGAGGATAATCCAACGTTGTTGCACCAACTCAAAACTACCAGTGACGGTTCCCGTGATATGTCATATCTGGTGCAGTTTCGTTGTTTCCCAGACCCTCAAACGGCGCGCTGGTCTGAACTTGCAATGGGTTCCGAAGGGTTCTGACACTAGAGTGCCGATCTTCAACCTCTTCTGTCGCGTATGGAGCTAACACCGGCAACACTGCTGGAGGCGCTCCAGTTGGCGATTGAGTTCCCAGGCTGCGTTCCTGGATAGTCGTTGACACCTCGTTCGTACCCTGGGTATGATTGCCCCTCCATTCCTGAGCCTGCCTTTCCGTCGGTGACTGTTCGGTTTGCTGTCGCATAGATGGTAGGCCGGGGCCAGTAGTGAGAGGCTGCGAAGACATCGATGCTGCTTGGGCGCGGTTTTCGGGTAAGTGAAAAGTTTCAGGTGTGGTCGAACTACTGTGCCGCGGTCGAAGTCGACGGTGCTGATGTTCACCACCTACTCTAGGCGGCGATCTTCTTCCGCTTGGTGCAGGATATCGAGGCGGGCCGCTGTTTCGTGTGTCTACGGCTCCATACGTAGCCATAATTGCGCGAGCAAGAGCTTCATCGGGTGAGCCACTCGCCGCCGCTCTATTGACCACGTTAGTCAATTCACCAAGTGAATAATCCATATTTGGTATATTTACGTACCCAGGGGGGATGCTGACGCCTCGCGCTCGCATCAAATTTAGAAATGCGGTCGCAGACGAATTTGCGTGTGCCTTGGGCTCCGAGTGAAGCCTGTCTCGGCAGTACGGACAGCTATCCGAATCCTCCAACCATTTTTTAATGCAATGGTCGCCGAAAATATGCCCACATTTTGGTAGACGAAGGGGGGCCTCGTTGATACCTTCGGGAGTCTCGACGCCATATTCGTTGTAGCATATGACACAGCCTGGAACACGTCAGCCTCAACCTTATTTCTAATAGGGGGAAATTCTCACTTCGATCTGCCTCAGACAAATCTTCAAGCTTGATGCTTTCAAGTGACCGGAGTGTTAACTTGGATGCCACCATCTTGGTCGAGACAGAGCCTCTGACAAGTTGCATCTGCCTGATAAAAGCATCTTCTGCCTCTGGGGACGAATCGGAACTACCTGGACTATGGAGGACAGGCTCTGGAGGGCCATGGTACCCTTCATCCTCATTATCATCATGTCCGAGCTCTGCTGACATGATGCGCCTGCGTTGTCGGGGATGAGATCGACGAAATCCGGACGAGGGGGGAGAATGTCCTAAGGAAGGAAAGCATAAGCGTTGGGGGGGAAATACTCAGTCTACAACATCGCACAAACCAAGCAAGGGTTCGCGAACCCACTGCTCTGTGTCACTGGAAAGGGGAGGTCGAAATAATGGTGATGCTGGAAGAGACTTACTGGTAGGAGACGGTAGATTGCCAAAAGGTCTGGACGACAATGAGGCAGCAGAGAAGTGACCTCGTCTTGTCGATGTTGGGATGTAAGGATGAGGGGGTAGTGGGGTTGGCAGAAAGTGCGGAAAGTAACCAGTGTTGCTGTGGTTCAAATTGTTTGCGCCAGACTCAGCATGTGTATATGCTGAACGATGCAGTGAATTGACTTCCTGGTGACCTGGTCCCAGAGGAGGCATGCCTAAACCGTACACGGGTGGCTGAAAGTCAAGAGGTCTACCGGCAGGAATTTGGTTCGCAAACGCTGCATCGTGGCTGTGATTACCACTGCTAGAAGGTACCGGCGCAACGGGGACCGGCATACTGCTGCGATACGATTGAGGATGACCGTTTGGTCGTGGTGATCCTGGTGCTGCAATCGAACTGGCAGACCCCATGCCTACCATAGGGGGTAACATAGCTGCATGCTGGCCATACGGATCCGGGCCAGAGTTGTGTGTAGGCGGCATGGCGTAGTGATGTGAATAGATTTGAGGTAGGCCTCTTTGAGCTGGCCATGGGTACGGAGGTGAGCCCTGTGACTGAGAATGTGGTGCCCAATGGTTGGAGGCAGAATGCACAGGATCGTAGTGGCCGGAGGGCCGGTGGTGATTGCTTGATAGCATGTAGTCCATGGGATCCATTGTGGGCAAACAGGTTTAATGTGATGGGCCCAAGTCGGCTCACAAAACAACGGAGCCGCGCAGAACACAAGTCCAGCTGCAGCTCAGTGAAATCTGAAAAAGGCGAGTGTAATTGTGAAGAGCAGTTCAGTTCTGGCGTTGCAAGGTCTCGAATAGCACGAAGCGGGTGGTAGCAAGGTCGACGGAAGCTGATTGCACGAGGATTCCACGTAAGAGATGAGTGAGTATGTGTATTCGTATTATATGAGCGCTGGACTAGGACTATCGGTAGCACGCTGTAGTCACAAAGCGGTGATCGGGGAACGCAGAGAGGTTGTGGACATGAGATCAAAGCTCTCCCGGACGCCGAGGCAGCTGGATTTGGAGAGCAGAGAAGAGTGCGAGAGAAGAAACGCAAGCGGCCGCGGTGGAGGCTAGAGAGAGCGGCCAAGGGTGAATATGAACGAGGATGATGATGAGGGGCAGTCGTTCGTTATCGGGTATTTGCGATAACGCCGATGACGACGTAGTTTCAACTCTAGTGGCGGCGTTCTGCGACGATGATGAGGCGGGGTGTGAGCGGGCGAAGCTGCATCTGCCAGAAGTTGGCTGGAGAAGGAGAAGTGGGAGGAAGAAGACGAAGGTGAAGGTGAATGAGGGAGAAGAGAAGAACAAAAATGGTGTGGGGGACAGAACGGCCGAGCAGAGACAAGAGAATGAAATGCAAAGAATAAAACGAATGCCACGTCTTGTACGAATGAGACCAGACTCCCTGGGACCAGGCGGCAGACGGGTGGTGATGCTGTGGGTTGCAGGGACAGGCTGGGAGTGGAATCAACACCTCAGGTAGCAGAGCTAAGGTAGGCAAGCTACTAAGGTAAGGTAAGGTGATGGAAGGTACAATACGGGAAGTCAGTTGGAGTCTTTGTCCGTCTCTTGCGCGATCTGACTCTCCGTCCAGGCTGAGGTAGGTGGGCTCTCGCTCGTTTGGGTTCAAAGACCGGGCTGTTGGCTGGGCCTGCCTAGAGCATGGTCTGGAGTCTTACTCACGGTAAGATATTATAAGAATTTATTCTTCGTCTTCGTTTGCGTGGCCCCTTGGACGGGGTGTTAGTCACAAAATCACAGGTGGCTGTCGCGAACAGTGGCAACGCAAGTTGGGCAATGAGTAAGATATTAGAGATAGATAGATGGCCTGAGGCTTGGCCTGACAGAACATCAGTGGTGGCAGCTCCAATCGTCGACGTTTGCAAGCGTACGAGGCGTTTAGGTAGTGTAGCAGAGAATAAAATGAACAGGCACAGGTCAGATTCAGATTACGGGGGCGTGAAACGGAACGGTGGCTCAGGACTTTCAGAAGGGGGGAAAGAGAAAGCCTTCTTTGTGTTTATCTAGTCAACCCAAATTAACCCAAGGTAGAAGATGCGGCGGACAAGTAAAAGGGATAATGGACCGCTTGGGCGTATTGTGTTCCTCCAACGAAGAGCAGGGGGGGAAGCCCTGACTAATAAGGTAGCGAATGGTTTGTACCAAATGTGGCATTCGAGTCAGAATCGTTGCTGCAGTCGGTCGCAATCGCAATTCATGGACGGATATGATACTTTAACGCATCCATGTGCCGACAGGCTGTGTTTGGTTTGGTAACAGGTGGAGAGTCAGACTGATCGTAACCACCAAGGAAGCTTCCGGCCAGCACCCGCCCTTGTACAGGTACATTGTTAGTAAAGTTATTAATGCAGGACTGATTGACGGGCTGAATGGCGGAAGTTGTGTGGTTATGATAAAGCGCAATGGGTAAGGATGGAAAACCGAGAGCCCCGTATCAATGATACAAACTGACCAGAAGAGAGAGCAGACTGGAGTGATGGGAGAATGGAGGCATAAGAAGAGAACCCAAGCAATAAAGTCAACCCACGTTCTGGAAGAACACAAGCGTCGGAGAACCAGCTCCTAACTTAATACATGCTGTCCTGGATGAACAAGAAAGTGACATTTTGCGGCATCCCAAACCACCCGACCAGACTACGGCATTCGTACCTCCACTTCCAAGAAGCGCAATAAGCCAAAAGAGTCATGGTCGTGGTCGTGGCCATGGTCATGTGTAAACAAAGTCTAGCCATCAGCTGCACGCACAGGGTAGGGAAGAATTTAAGCCCAGCAAGCCAGTTCATCAGCAAGCCCAAGCCCCCAAGCCCAAGCCCAAGCCGGCGCGGCCATCATGGATCGACCAGGGCACGAGAACTCAGTCCAGGGGATCGCTGGCATTTCTTAGCCTTCCTATTCACTCAAAAAGAGAACTTTTAGGTACACATGATGCAGAAAACAGAAGATATGATAGGGATATTGAGGAATAACGCAATTGGACCGTTGACAACTGGGCAGGCAATTGGGGCCTTTTCCTTGTATTTTTAGGTGAGCCCCCAGTGACCGACTCCCCCACTTGCCTTCGATTCACCTGCACATGGAACAAACTCAACCACCGCACTCCATACGCGATGGCGGAAACTACCTATGTATGAGTTTCAGCTGATCCGGGTCACCTATCTCGTTAGACATCGTAAGGCTTGTGAGGCATAGATGTGCAATAACGTGGTAAGAATTACCTAAATATCCTCTGAGTTTATATATAACTTTAGGTATTCATTAATAGATAAACTTGCCCAGGGATTAGACCTCATAAACTTTCTGCTATCTAAAGAGATGGACTGAGGGTGTCCTCTCTCAAGAAAAAGAAAAGAAAGGAAGCACGTAAATTTGATGAATCCGTCTCCCAAACCAACTGACCAACGTACCAGCCTTCTCATGAAATCATATTACATAAATGGGCTTCAAACAGACAGGAAGTTTCCCCAGGGAATATTGGATATCTGGAAGCCAGTAAACTCAACAGTGCTATGACTGCTTACAAGGTATTAGTCAAGGCATAATTGACTTGGTTATCAGGCCCCAGTGGTACATTATAACCACCTTTGGTTGGTGCCATGATGATTCAGGCGTAAACATGATCCATCATGTGAGCCATCCCCTCGCTCTCGCGTGCCTCGAGCCATTCATGATTGCACGACACAGGCCCACAGCCATTTTAACCAAGACAACCAGGTGTTTGTCAGCCAAAGAAACAGTCTGTGTGATAAGGACAGATGAAAGAAGAGGTCAAAACTCTCCATCATGGAGGGGACCTAACAGGCTTACCCGGCGTTAACCTTGGGTTCATCTGACGTTCTCAGCAATTGAGGAAAGGCCAAAAAAAAGTCCTACCTGAACTATTCAAGTCCGGCTATCGGATTTGTCGCTTGGCAACAGACGAGAACAAGGAAAGTTGCATAACCGCACACGAATCTGCTTGAGAGTGCTCTATCTAATCCAGTAATGTCTTTCACGGCATGGCTATTTCTGCAGCGTCGTTGCGCATGACGATACTCCTCATTATCGACCGTCGTCTGTCCGTCATAGCCAACGTGGTATTATTTCCTTTTACGAACTCTCTTGCATCAACCACAAATATTGCCAGCCATCCTCTGTATCAATATTACTGTACCAAAGGATATGGTTTCCCGACGGCACAGCCGACCGGATACCCACCGCTATAACAAACACAACAGAACATGACAAAAGTAGCACCACCTGATGCCGAGGCCTCTGTAGTAATTCAGCCCAACATCCACGCGAATGATAATCATGTTTCAAACCGCCATTGTGTAAATTATCTCCAACCAAGACGTTCCATCCACTGAAGCCCTGTCTGTTGCACGTTGCTTTAACCTCACAGGTCATACCCAAGTGAGTGACCAGGTGGCGGTGTCTTGAAATCAAGGAAGTGAACTTTGTTTCTGGAAACACCGGATAAGGCGAAAAATGGGATTTGGAGGAGGGGGGTTGGAACAAAACCCGATGATTCACTCAGTCTTTCGCGATTTAACTGAACCGCCGTGACTGAACTCTCATCCTGGCAAACATCCGCAACCCAGCTATCCATTCATATCTCGAACAGTTGATCAAACTCCCAGCCACCTAGAGGACACTCTAGAGCATTACGAGACGTCGTGCCGCCCCAGGTGTTTGCGGATTACACCCATCAACATTTCCCAGGAGCCAATAACTGCAACCACTTTAACCCACGAAACCAAACGAAGCGAAACCAGCTAGGCCCTCGGTGTTCGGAAGCCCATGGATCCTGGCTAGAACACCGTCACAGCCCTCGCCCGGCAATCCAATCCATATCTGCAACAAGACAGCCTAGTGTCCTGCAAAAAGCCAATATCTCATTTGCTATATCGCTTGTTTTTATATTAAATCCCGGTGAAGATCACAGAAACTCGGAGGCTCCGCTCATTTGTGGCAGCTTGATTCTTATTTCCTATTCTGGCTGTTTACACGGCCTCGGTTCGAAGCTTGGAGCAGCACACAGCTAATACATAAACAAACCTCCCCCAGGCACGACATGTGGGAACAAGGAAGGTGCATCAAAGCTCCGACTCTAAGTCTGTTGGGCTTAGAAATCCCGGACTCCGTCTTCTTGCTATTATATTTCGAGGCAATGCAAGACCATTCTCAACACAATGACAGGAACCAAGGATTTATATCTGGCCCTCGCCCCTCCGATACACTCCATGACCAGTTCGCCATCAAACACTCGTCTCGGCTCGTCACGGCTCTTGCTCGGCCCCGAATGTTTGTCCTGTGGTGCAAGCATATGCTGACGGCCTCCAGCGCCGCGTTGGTTTATTAGGAGAGGGTGACACTGCAGCCAGTACTCACTTCATTCAAACCCCATGATCCAGACTTTCGGCCCTCAACGACGCTCGGGTTCGAGTAGCTTGTTTCATTTCCTCGGCAAGCGATACTTGCCGCCAGCCAGCTCTAATTTGTTTTCCGCCACCTTTTCCGCCAGAAACTCCTGCAACTCCTCATTAGTCCACGAACAGCCGTCGGGAATCAGCATCTTCATCATCATTAACATCTGTCCAAGGGGCATAGTTGGTGCCGAGTTTGTTAGCATGCCTATGATGAACTGCCAGTATACAGTTCGCCGCTCCTGCTCCTTGGGATCAATCTTGGGCTTGCGTGGAGACAAGCGACCATTGTCACTAAGATCCTGGCCTTCGTCAGGAGCGTCTGCTTCCCCAGCGCCATCCCCGTCGTCTAGTCGTTCTAGGACAATGTAGGTTCGGTTACCAATATCACGAAGCACTCGCTTGGAGATCCAGAACTTTAGGGCGAGCTCCAGAAGATCTTCATCGATCATGAGCTGTTGCCATATCTCCTCGAAAGTACGTTGAGTAGGACCTGTGTTGTTCTCATCCTGGAAGGCGTAGATCACCGCAGCTTCGTAAGTCTTGCATTCAAGCTCAACTGAACGGTCCTCAAAGTCAAGCTTGACAGTTGCAGAACCCAGCTGGTCCAGCCAGGTAAGTTTGCGGGAGGTTTTGAGCCGCTCAAATCCTTGCTCATATCTGGCCTGCATTTCTGCAACAGGTGGCGGTACTGTGAATGGGTCTTTCGGTAGGCTGGGCCAGAAAAGTCGTGAGAGAATCTTGGAATGATATGACAGTGCTCCGGAATCAATTGAAGATTGTCGTATGTTCTTGCCCAAAACTGCGTCAACTCTCTTTGAGTCTTGAATGTCCTTCATCATGACGTCGCAATTTTGCAGAGCATTCTCACCAAACCGCTTCTTAAGCAGGCTCAATACCTTAGTTTCTTGTACAAAGCTTGCTTGATTAGAAAGGAGTCGCTCCGCGATGATGAGCTGGAATTCTTTGATAAAAATGTCTTGTGAACCAAGCGCGTTGATTAGAGTGCCGATGACATCCTCGTTCCTTGGTCTCTTGTAGTTGACGCCTGCGTCCACAGGGTCGGGAACCCAGGACATGTCGTTCCAGTCGAGGTCCTCGTCGTCTACCTGACGCCGTTGCTGCTGAGAGGCTGAGTTGAGCAAAACTGCTAATTCTGCCAGCTTTGCCTTTCCTTCCTCTGTATCAGCCTCGCTGGGGTTGGAAAGAAGGCCGGTAACGACAATTCTAATAGCATCATCCCTCTGGCAAAGGTACAACTGCAATGCATGCACGACACGATCAAGAAGGACTTTGGAATGATCCAGGGCATGAAACGTTCTAATCATGGATATGTATGTTTGAAGGATGTCCGAAGTAGATCGGCCAGGATGAAGGAGTCGCTTTTGCAGAGCGAGAGAGAACGTATCCGTCAATTGTAGGCGACGTTGTGGTGTCGTGACGGCGAGACGAAGATCCTCAAGCCCACCTCTGCTCTCAGGCCAATTCAAGGCAATATCAAAGAGCTCCCGAATCCGTAGAGTTGCAAGGCGACCTATAGCAATTTCTTTCCAGCACTCGACGTCGTTCCAAGCGATGTGACTTTCTAGACGGCTGAAGACTTCAACAGCAAGGCGCCCGTAATGGTTCTCAACCCAGCCGGAAAGATGACCAAGGCAGCCAGTTAAAGCACTTGAACTTGGGGTTGCCGCCTGTTCAGGTGCTTTCCAGACCCCTGAATACGATATCTTGATGAAGTCTTCCATGCTGGCATCCATGATTTCGGCTAACAGCACCTGAAACCTCTCTCCCACCAGACCGACATTTTGAAGAGACTCAAGCAGACCCAATAGCTCTTTTCGAGCAACTGAATCAGAATCGCAAGACGATTCTGACCAGGGCGCATTCACATTGTAACGCTTCCCTATGCCAAGGTTGAGACGGATGAGCCGCCGCAGGACACTTGCCAGGGCGTTTGTCAAGCCTTGGTTAAGAGAGTTGCCAATTATAGCATGCAAATCTCGACGAAATTTTGCAAATGCCGTACTTGCAGATACTTCCTCTTCAAAACCTTGCACAATGAGTGTCAAGCCCCAAAGATACTGCCTATGAGCTGCCTCAAGAGTCGAGATGCTTGAGAGCAACACTTGTGTTTGATCTCCCTGGCTGGCACAAGCAGCCAGCAATGGCATAACATGATGAATAAAGTGCTGGCGAACTTGATGTGTGTGCCAAAGGAGGATGTCTTCTGTATGAGCTGCCTGGGGCAAGGAGCGGCCAGGGTAGAGAAGCAGGGCAAGGGAATCGCGAAAATCCAAGTCGACGTCTTGCGATTCTGGTGGCAAAGTGCCAAAGGAATCTTCAACGGCAACTGAAGTTGGCAGCTGGATTTTAGAGGTGACAACATGCCATGCTCGATCCCACATCACCTGGTCATCAGCATGATGGAGAGTCTGGTGAAAGAGCGGCGGTGGTGGTGGGGGAGCATGTTGAGATGACGCGTGGGGACCTCCAAAGGCAGCGCCGTGATCGGTGAAGGCAGCAGTGGGAGTTGAACGAGGCGTGGGCGATGAGACTTCAGTCTGGAAAACGGACCGGAAGACCTTTTGCTTGCGTGCCTGGTATCGCGATGCTGTCATGGCCATTGTGGCATTGTAGTGTGGCCTGAATCTGGGGTGTGAGAATGTCAACAAAAGAGATGTTTTGGTTGCTATTGGTACGTGCGGATACAGCCACAGAAAAGTGGGTACACTGCCGTTTATGTGACAGGGGCGCAGGACGGGCCGCGCTCCTTCAACGGCACGTTAGACCCCCACCTGAAAGCGGCCGACACCCAAGACAGTAAATCGTGTAAATGATCATCGGG
>JABCJZ010000215.1:0-33300 GCA_013184445.1 Fusarium sp. NRRL 53497
GGTAGATACGTTGCAGCTTAACTTACTATTAAAACCTCTATATAATATACTAATATAAGTAATAATTATTTACATAGAGTATTATATTTTATTTCGTCCTATATTATTAACAAATTATCCAATAATTAATAATAAGGCCTTTATATTAATACCTATACATTATATCTAATCTAGCTTAAAGAGCTCTTGATTTACCAGTGGCTTCGGGGGGAGAAGTAGTGAGTAAGGCTTCGAGGATTGAAATAATTATTAGCAATTAATTTTCTAAATAGACACTGAAATCGTCAGGCGGTATGAAGGTTGTCCCCTTATTGAGCTGTTCACCACCTAGGCTTTGCTCAAATGTTCATTCCTCTACCCAAATAGTCCACCAAAACGTGAACCGCACCCACTGACAAACAAGCTGCCACTATCGAGAGAGCCGCCTTGTATGCTACTTCTTGGCGTCACCGACAGCTGCGACTGTGCCTTTCTAGTCGACTCTGCCATTTCAGTCTCAAGGGCCGTGATGCTGGTGAAGTCGAATCTTTCCCCGCTTGTGATCTTGGCATATATTCTAGCAATGATGTTGTCAGAAGACCACGCTTTCACACGATGATACGACGAGCTCCGAGATCCCTCATCACTTGCTACCATCGTTCTTACTTGGTCTCCAGACGAACAGCTTCCCTGATTGTTACAAATAGAATAACAAGCTATGTTCCCCGTAGAAACTGGATCATAGTGAGATGTGGTCACAGGGTCAGGCGATATCATCTGGGGTTCGGCTGGGGCCTGATCTTGCGCATATGTTGACTGCTGAATTGCCGGACTAAATGGCGTTTCTGAATGTGGATTCTGTTTATACTTCTCTCTCGATATCATTCCAACCTCTTGACCAAGATCGTTCAATAAGAATTGGTGATGATCAGAACTCAGTTCTGAGCTGTGGTCTCCCAGAGTAACTAGCGATATATCCCGGGAATATTGTATGATATCGGAAAGAAGAGTTTGAGCGGTCATCATAAGTGCACAAGGCTCTTGTTCAAATACAGCAATGATTGAGCCGCAAAATGTGTTTGAGTCCTTTGAAACAACCCAGGATCCGGATGTGCCACGGCCTGGAGTTAGACATCAGTTAGCTTTCGTTCCCCGTATATTCCTCTCATCATTCAATCATCTCCTTGTCTTGATAACTCACCCAAAGGCGCAGCCAAAAGAACTTTTCTTGTCCATATGGTGGTATTGCCAACAGAAAATGACCTTTTTGCCGGCAGAAGTAAGCCAGGAGAAGCTTCTTTTCCATTGCCGAGCAAGATGAGAATTTCGCGTTCGTTCGTTGATAGTGAGGCGTCAGTAAAGATGCCTGATACATTTTTCCATCCATCCCAGTCATAAATATTGTCGCAAAGGGCTAGATCATACACTGAACCATCCACACATAGGAGTGCAAAGTCTGCGGGTATGGGGCTTGTTGAAGGGTTCGTGAGAGTGCCGGATGGGATCTCGGAAGAAAGGTTGATCTCGCCCTGACATATGAAGTTAACTGTGCTTGACAGTCTAAATGGAACCCAGGTCTTGACTTGTTCAAGATCGACGTGGCCCAAATTATTACTAGACCTGGAATCATTGCTATTGGTGTTTTCCACAAGCTCACACTCATCGCCACTATCTTCGTCGTCGTCATCTGAGCTGGAAGATAATTCTAGAGTTGATAAGGCTTCTTGCAGATAGTGTTCTTGGGTAGAAGTTTCTGGTACGCCGTTGCCAGCAGAAATACTAACTTCATCTTGCCATATCATCGCCGAATTCTCACTGCTTTCCAGGAAATAGCACAGCATGGTGTGTCCAGATGTTACCCCTGTCTCGTAGGAAGAATTTATGGATAAAACTCCTCCAATCCGCGCTATCTCCTGGTAGACAACTCTATCGCCTGCCACTATTGTAGCCAAGCAAACCTGACCGCAGTCAATGTCTCCTTCAGTTGACCACAGAGCGACGTGGGTGTATAATGTTGCCCAATTTGAAAATTTTATTCCTTGAGTCAATGGTAAAAGCTCCAAGGGGACTGACGCAGTATCATTTGCTAATCCGAAGCCGCCTTCGGCGAATATCGACGCATACTGGGCCGAGTCCAGACCAAGCCTTTGAAGCTCTTTTTGCAGTTTCTTCCAAATAGTATTATTGCGAATGGCATCGTGTGTACTTCTGATCCATACAGTTGATCGCACAGTGATGAATTTGTCACCATCTTGGCGAGCACCAGCAAGTCGTAGCTCAAAGGTCCATGGTGTAGTGGCAACTGATTTCTTCCACACAGCATTCCAGACTCTGACGAACTCCGGCGCAAGCTTTTCCCACGTCTTTGAGGCTTTATCGAACAAATGTCTGTATTGCGGTTGTTCGGGCCAATGGTATTTGGAGTACCAAACGTTCTTGGCAGAGCAGCATATACCTCTCACCTTACTTGAGAGAAAAAACCGAGTTTCGTCAAACTCGAGGTTCAGCAAGCTCGGTTGTCTGCAGACTTGACTTGGAAGTTTGCATACATGTATCTGTGACGGACTCGTAGGCGGTGTGGTGTATACCTCGGTTTCCGACGAAGTAGATGCCATCCTTTTGAAAGCGATAGGTGCTATACAATCTAACTCGGAGACATATCAAGGATATTGTGCACCTTCAAACTCCGTAGTAATGTTAAAATAGGGTACTCGCATCCACGATGTCAAGGGCGAATGCGGGGGTTCTCAGCCTCAGCGCTTACGGTCGAGGAGCTAGATTCCTGTCATTGGGTTGACCCCAGCACATCATGCAAGCCACATTCATACAGAAATTCATATGCTAAGAAAAATGACTCACCCAGGCAGACTTGTCCGCCTTCGGTGGTATGTGGCTTGTCAAGGCAGACTGGCCGAAAGCGGCTGAGTCGCTGCTGAATATGCGAACGTACTAAGAAAGGATGATATTAAGCTATATAGGGGACTACGATACGGTTACATACAACTAACAGAGTTCTATGATCCAACGCCATGACGATCCGCGACTTAAGCGAGGACAAAAAGTATGCACTTCTTAAAAGGATTTGGCCGCATATGGCGCGGAGCGATTTCGATACGTACATTGAGCTCTATGACAAGTACTTCCTATTTTTAGAGGAACAGATGGGACTGATTGAACGAAAGTCCATTCTCTACTCGACAAGATCCATCGATGAGCTCGCGGCAACTATTGAAGATATTCGGAAGAACGCGACCAGAACCAAAGCCGAGCTTTTCAATAACGGGTCTAGAGAAATCATGAGATCAGCCGATATGGCTGTTAGGGTTTGGCTGACGGTTCATGTTGAGCACTCATCGGTTGATTCTCCAATATCATGCCAGTGGCCGAACGAGGTGTCTTTATCCTCTTTACTGCAGAAGTGGTCTAAACCCACGGCTCCTAACCAGCCAAAGAGCGATATTCGGCAGATTCCCGAAACATTTTCAGTGGCCAACCTGATTCGGTACTATGGGTTTCAAGTCAAATGGACTAGCGATCTGCTTCATCATCTCCAGATCGACTGGAAATACAAACAGATCACGGTATTTGAACATGCCATCTGTTTACGGAATCATCTGGATCATCCAGATGATTGCCCGTTACCAGATGAGTTTATAAAAGAGGCCGTGGACACGATCAAACTGCTATTCCCAGACGACCAAGACACGAAGGCATTTCTATCCAGAGAAGACAGAAAGTTCTTGAAAATTCCCTTCGGACGAGAACGTTCACTATCTCTTGGTGACTTCTCCCGTTGGCAACAAGAGATCTCGCTGCTGTTGGATTATTGGGAGCAAGGACCCAGTGGTTGGTCTCAGATTCGCCTTAGACCGGATCGAAGCAATTTTCTCGAATACTCGACTTTCTGGACTGCAACTATTGTATTGCTTCTCACTATTATCAGCATTGTGTTTGGCGTGGCTGGGATAGTTCTTGCCAAGAAAGCCCTGGATGTTAGTATTCGATCACTTGAAGTATCGGTGCAGTCATATGAGTTATCTCTAGCTATCGCATGCGCAGAAGCAAATGCCACCGAGACTTTGTCCGCTTTTTGCAAATAAACTGTGTACTATAGACAGTCAATTATGTTCAGTTTACAAAATATTTGACAAAATGGGATCTTTTTTAAGAAAGCATTAATTCATGAACTACTTTATGCGATCCTGCTACATATTTGATTTATGTATTTCTACTCGAAATGTCTTTTGAACCAAGCCACAGCCTGCGCAAACGCCTGTTCCTTCGCAAACAATTGCTTCTTGTCAGTTAAGTCTCCCTTCACAGCGAATCCGTGGTGAACTCCTGAGAACAAGTTGATCTGGAAGTCCAGCTTTGACCTGGACAGAATGGCCTCGCTCTCATGGCGTTTCTCCACATTGAAAAGATCGTCAAGCTCAGCGGCACCGATAGACAACGGGCCAGTGATAGCAGCCAACTCCTCTGACTCAACAAATGAAGGATGGGCGATGAATCCAACTTGAATACCACTCTTGTAGTGACGAATGAGGTGCTGCAAATTTGGTTAGCGGACTAGGAGCCGTCGCGGACGAGTAAAAGACAAACCTTGGCTCCTATGCAATATCCAACAGCGCCAATCTGAGTGATGCCGATACTCTTGAGGTACTCTATTCCAGAGACCACTATTGGGTCCACGACATCTATAGTATGGGGACTTTTTCCATCAGAGCCCTCGCTGAACCATTTCATGATGTCGAAACCTTCAGGCATGTCCAATGGCACGGCATCACCATTGTAGGTGTCGAGTACAAGACATACATAACCTTCTGCGGCAAAAGCATCTGCCATGAGCTTGCTGTTCTGCCAGACACCAAAGATATCGGGGAGATATAGAATAGCCTGCTTGGACTCCTTGGAGGAAGGCTTGGCTAGATAACCGGTGACATTATCGTTGATCTTAACAATGTCTCCCTTAGGAGTACCTCTAATTGGACCAGTTAGCCATTAAAACTATGAATGAATAGAACTAGGCCTGACTTACTCATGAAGGTTGGCAATAGTACAGCACGCAGCAGGTGGATGGGATGCCATTTTCGATATGTGTTCAGCTGATCAAGTCAAATCAAGTCAATTCTCAAGTCGTCAATAACAAGGGCACGATAAGATATGGACCCCTCAAGCCTGCATAAATACGATATTTCTCAAGCCCCAATCAGTTATTTGCTACACATGGAGTCTCATGATCAACTAGTTCATCTCGGACTTATACCAAACACGGAATGGCCGAGATCCGTTCCGAACTACGGAAGGTGGGTCAAGATCCACTTTCCGGGACGGCAATTGTCTAGAGATGATAAGTAAAGAGCCGATAAGAGTGAATAGATACGGCCTTATTGCTATTAAATTACATACTACATACACCAACTATCTAATTATTCCCCTGGTTACTTCGTCTTACACACAATCAATATGGCAACCGACGCTTTACACGATGTCCGCCCCATGTTTGAGCTCCGCGGCCGGAACTACATCGTCACCGGTGGAGCTCAAGGTATTGGCTTCGCATGCACACGCGCCATCTGCGAAATGGGCGGCAATGTTGCTGTGCTAGATGTCCAGAAACAGCCAGTTGAAGAGTTCAACACACTGAGCGAGAAATTCTCCACCAAGACTGTTTATATCCAGACAGATGTTACTAAGGAGGCAAGCATTAACGCTGCGTTTGATAAGGTCCTGCAAGAGTTTGGCACTATTGATGGTGTTGTTCCAGCGGCTGGCATTGCTATTGATAAGCCATTTTTGGACCAGACGTGGGATGAATTTACCCGCATTCAAGATATCAACGTTTGTAATCTTTCCGATTAGATGGAATTTGACTAACACGAACAGGTTCGTGGAACATTCTTTGTCGCTCAACTTGCGGCCCGACAAATGGTCAAGCAAGGCACAGGCGGCAGCATGGTCCTCCTTGCCTCTCAGTCAGCCCACATTGGTCTCCCCGGCTACCGCATGGCCGCATACAACGCCTCCAAGGGCGGTATCCTAATGCTCTCAAAGGCCTTAGCCGTCGAACTAGCACCCAAGGGTATCAGAGTCAACACCATCTCACCAGGCTTTGTCGACTCTGAGATGACGAGGAGTGTTCGTGAGCTTAAGAGTAAGCGCGAGGGAGAACAAATGTGGATGGCGCCACCGAATCAGCGGTTGAGTACGCAGAATGATCTTACGGGGGCGGTTATTTACTTGTTGAGTGATGCGGCTAGACATACTACCGCGGCGGATATTCCGATTACTGGGGGTTTACATGCGGGTACTATTGATGGGTTGATTAGTTATGAGAACAACTAGTTGGGGACATCTGGCGTTATTGATATCAGGTTCATTTACGTATAAATCGAGTTCGTTTTCTCTACTTAACTACACGGGACTGAGTTGTTACCTTGAAAACGTAAACCCAATATCAGGTGATATTCCCATGAGAAGAGCCATCTACCGTCGTTAGATTGAGGTATTCGTTGTGGTGATGTTCTTGAAACTCGACAAGGGTAACCCTCGACTGACTCAGACAAGGTGTGCCAAGATGCAGCTAAAGCGATAAGGATTGAAGTGGTCGGCGGCCCGCAACATACAAAGCGGGTATGGCACCAGGAGGCGGGACATACCCACGCCGGATCCGTCAATCCCATATCCGCTATCTCAAGCGGAACGCCCACCAAGACTAACGGGTACAGTATGTAAGTTTAAACTGCCGGTTACGGGATCATCTCCCTAATGTCATAATTCAACGCTACGCTAAAAGATACTCTCCGAAAACATGTGATTCACATCTCCAATCGGCCACTGAAGCCGTAACGAATCCTCCCAACCCATTTGCATATCCGTATCCGAAATAACCGTCCCAGCCCCCCCGAATCCCCCAGGTACAGCTTGGTTATAAAAGGGCGGCGAGTAGTCTGAGTAGGGCTGCAGCCCTTCAGGAACCGTCTGTGCAAGACTTGCCCTCCTGATGGATTCTGTAACATTGTCCAAGCCTTCGTGACTTCCTGGACTGGCGGCGTTGAGAATTCCTAAGCTTAAGAGGTTGCGTCGCATTTCTATGAGGCGCTTGGCGAGTCTTCGGGCTGATCGCGAGCGGTGGGTGTATTTTGTTGTGAGAGTTACACACATGCTGAAGCTGCCTCCGAGGGATTCGATGAGATCTGGGGTGAGGCTTGGAAGCATGGTAGCTCTATGCTGTTTGATGAATGCCATCAGCAAAAACGCTAGTCCAGCGGTGCAGGCTAAGATATGTTGATAATATGGATGTTGTTTCCGATAGATATCCGTAGTTGTATCAAGTGTATGCAGAACATTAATGATGTCATAAACCCGTTCTGTAGCCGATCTGACGTGTTTCTTGGTAATTTCAATATCCAACTCCGAGAAAAAGAACGGTTTGAGGAGTTGACTTCTAACAGATTCGGCTCGTAGGTTTAGTAATATGGTCCATGTAGGTGGTCTAGTTGATGGATCTGTATGCCACGTTTGGCAGTTTGCCACGGAGTAGTCGCCAACTGCTCTCTTCCTCCACTGCTCGATCTGAAAGCTCATCAGTTCGAACGAGTTTTCGTCATTGTAGCCTTCTCCTTTAGCGGCGTTTGATATAGGCTCGCTGAAGCGGTCGCTTATTAAGATGAAAGAGAGCATGGCTTTGAGATATGGGTTTTTGACCTGTTCGGTATAAGCTTCTGAAACCTGGGGCTGGAGAGTTTACACCTACAGAAGATGTTGAGATCGAGCTGAAACTCGTATCTTGAAAGTGTGTTGGGAGACCAGTCGCGTAACTCCATTGTCGATCGAGTATAAGGATACTGCTGATCAAAGTGCAAGCTTCTGTACGTTGAACCTCCGTCTTGGCCGTGTGTCTGAATACTTCGGCGTTGTGAAGTCCAAGTTCCATCAACATACGACCAGCAATACCGCACATACGCCAAGCTGAGCGGGGCATTTCTTGGAAGAAATCATACCAGCCCTGTCACCAAGTAAGCAAATACATCGTCTGTAAAATCTTTGAATATGACATACCTTTAGGAATATTATCGTCGCATGCTGGATGCTATTCGCAGGAGCCGCCAGTTTTGCATTAACAGCATCCTGAAAGCTATCCCTCAGCAGAGCTTCTGTATTACCATTCGTCGGCTTTGAATCAGCGCGAAGAGCAATTGCCAAACAGAGATTTAGCATGAGCAGTAATTTATACGAAGTAGCTCCTGTGCTCGCTGCCAAAATATCCCAGACTCCAGCACCTGCATCAGCATACCAGGAGCGTGTCTGCATGATGAGTGCTTCGATGTCAACAACTGGGTGAAGTTCGCCAACTACCTCTTGGTAGATGTATAAAAGCTGAATAGCTTCTTGCAGACTTATAATTGAGCGGAATGTCAAAAGCATTGCTGGGTCGCCTTTGTCGAATGTTCTCGGTGAGGTAGAGAATTGTGTTTGAGCATCATTGTCAGCTTCATCAGAAGCATCGTCTTCATGAATACTCGCGAGTTGAAGTTGACGTTGTTGCATCGGTGGCCCTGGGCAGCTATTTCGTCGTAATTTCAACTGTCCAACGTTCAAGGCGTAGTCTGGACATGTTGGCCCGTAGAAGTGTTGAGATGCAGCTGTTCGCGAAGATTTTGGAGTTGAGGCGAGATCATCGGTGTTTGATTCGGTGTAAGTGTTTATGACGGGTATCGGATCTCGTGGCCTTGTAGCTGCGATCATGGTCATTGGCGATGGCAGATTTATCGGTTCCTGGTTTGATGATTGAAATTGGACTTGAGATTGTAAGCTATTCAGCTGTTCCTGAAGACTGGATATCATATCCACGATAGCCGCTTGATTGGTCTGGCATGAAGAGGCTGAGTTATTCCGAATACAGCCATTGCTTGCAACAGCAGGAACTGGATCAGTAATACTCGGTGCTGTCGTTGTCAATGAGGCCTGCCAATCGTCGTTTTCAATGCTGGAGCTGAAGCTGCAACTCTGGTTTCGACTCGCGCAATGTCTGCACGGCTGTCGTCCATCGCATTTTCCTTTCCGTCGTCTACAGGCGTCGCATGCGCGTAGGGCATATGGTGTCCTTCGTTTGCCGGTTTCTCCGGTTTGATTGTTTGATTTTTTAACCCCTCGGCCTTCGCGTGCCTGGGCCATGGTGTAGCAGAGGTCAAGTATTGGGGATATCTCGTGTGGCGTCTATGTTTACTTGAGTAACTCGAGTCAATTGAGACTATTGGAAGGTTTCGAGGTTGTGAATTGAAGGTGAAGATAGGTGAGAAAGCGGAAAACAGGGGGGCAAAGGTGAGGTTACGCGGCGTTAATTATTTATCTTTTGGTTGATCTTTTACTAGCGTCGGGCTTCACCTTGGACCCATGCGGGGTAAACTCGACCAGACCGAGATCAGCGGCACTAACACGATACTTCTTATCTCCATACAATTTGAGTTGTGAAGATAACTACTTCCCCCAGCGACTTATATTGATCTGGTCTAGCCGGTGGCTAGGTGGCTCGGCTGAGATCCAATCAACGATGAGCGGTTTGAAAGAACCCCGGTTTCGGATACTGGTCCGCGTTGGTGCTTGGACCAAGGTTCAGGGTAGGTGATTCAGACATGGGTTATTTCCAGCTGAACCTGCAGTTAAAAACTTTTAATATGATGAAACAACAGCATCTCCAAAACGTGGAATGTCATTGTGACAGTAGTTCCTATCTAATCAATGCATAGTGCTTTTAACATGCATATAAGATTGCCACGGTGGTGAAATCGAAGGAGTCTAATGCTAATTCAATAGTGTGACGTGACAAGCCATGTATGATGAATACACCCACTCATCATGTTTATGTGTTTTTATCCCATCGACGACATCAACCTATGAGCTTGCATATCTATTAATACTATTTGCTTCCTATAGAGTTATCTCACCTTCAAATAGATCCGTGGGGTCAAGAGGGTTATGACTGTACTGAAGGGCTGGGCAGTTTTGATTAAATAAGGCAACCAATCTTTAACGAAGTCCCAATGAAATGGAATACCCATTAGAAAGAAACATGAGGAGATAATTTGTTCAAGGTTATTGTTACTAAGCTAAAAGCAACTATAAACTACACCTCCCGGACCTTATAACTAAACATCTCATTCGAAGCCACCGAATTCCTATCCCTCATCTTTGCCGCTGTATCAATACCCGCAACTGGCACACGATACTCAAACTTTGCACCCTCCTTCTGACCCTCAACAGGATAAGGGAAAGGAAGATACTGAGGTATCAAACCCAGCTGAGCAAGTACGGTGCCTTGATCCCATGCAATATGCTCATGGTAAAGACGATCGCCACGGATGTTAACTACGGCTGTAAATGGAACTTCCATTTTTTTGAAGGTGGGTGGAATGCCGGGGAGTCTGAAGATGTTAGTAACTGTAGCTTGAAGAGGATTTTGGTGGACAACTTACAGCCAGTCAATGGTCTTGTTGTGAGTAAACTTGTAAAGAAACTCATCAACCACGCGATCAATACCGATTGTACGGCTGATAAGCTCAAGCTCTGTGTCTGCTGAGTTTTGGAAGATGAAGTTATCGCGATAGAACGTTGTGAGTGACTTGCGTCCAATGCCACCAGTAAGCTATGTCCGTGTCAGCGTCTACCTCAATACCATATGCCCTTGAAGCTCATAAACAACTTACTGTAGGTACGTGATTAACATAAGGCTGATCTACCATAGTACTCATCGTATGCTCAACCGAACGATCCGCAAACTCATAATATGTATGCTCATCCCAAATAGCCTCAAGGTCGAAATACGGACCATTGGTAAGTGGTTTGAGAAATGTCAAGTTTCTTGTGTGAGATAGTGATTCTGTCCAGTAATCGAAGTCATCTTCAAATGGCGTGGCCATACGATGAGACTTAGCGCTTGAGTATGAGTAGGTCGTGATGCTATCGCTTCTCTCGAGGATAGCTGTGCGGCCCGCTATGTGGCGCAGGATGGGGATGCTGGGTTTCTCAAGGGTTGATAGATCTGCGTTATTTGCGTAGATGACGCAGCCTACTAAGCTTGTATCGGCGTTGAGTGCGCCGGCTACTAGGTTCCACAGCTTGGGGTCATAGGCTGTGGCTGTCAGCTTGAATAATAAGACACTCGCATGGCGGATAACGTACCAATTAGACCGATTTTACTATCCTTCTTCAACTTATCACAACTCCTCAAAGCCTTCAAAGCATCCCCAAGAACCTCACTCGCATCCCGCTCAAAAGCCTTGGCCTGGATCTCAACAACCGCATAACCCTCCTCAGCCCACTTCAAGAACGCAGAAGGGAGACCTTCAACGATATCCAAGTGTTTATCCGAGTTAGGATGCAGAATTATGAGACCCGGCCCATGACCCCGTCTTGAAAGTGGAGGCAGAAGAGTGATGCCCTCACCAATAGCTTGAGGCTTGGCTTGGGGAAGAGGAGCAGGAGGCTTTGAGATGTCGGCGTACATTGTGAGAAATTGATTGGTTGGTTTGAGTCTGGGATGATGTGGTCTAGGCGCTGTTTTTTGGAAAGAATATATAGACGTGGGTGACAGATACGTAGAGCGGATCTCCGCCGAGTAGATGACCCCAGATTATGATAGCCGGGGCTTGAGGGGAACGGAGGCTATCTCGGATCCACCAACCCCGCAGCAGGTCTTATCACGGATGTTATCTCCAACACCAAGAACTGCATCGTGACCTTCGGAACTTCCGATCGGAAAGTCCGCAGCCACAACATGCCTCGCTAGTCGTGGATTAAGCTGATAGGCGAGTCAACCCAGCCGAGTCATGTCGTTCCTGCATCAAAATAGACCACTAGTCTCTATTAAACGTCAATTGACAGGGTTCGGAACTCTTAAATGTCTATCTTGTTTTCAGCTCTCCAATATTGATTAGTTCCGTGGCGATAACTTCCCCAGATAAATGCTTAAGAAATAGATACGTGGGGTCGGAATGGGGTGACGGAACAGTGAATCTGGGGTAGATTAGTTTAGCCTTATCGGCATTCCTAGTGATTTGCGTAGCTGCACCAAGAATACTGTTCCGATGCGTTGTTTTTGGGGGTTCAGCTCTGCTGCCATTAATGTTGATACGATGATAAAGTAGCGTTTCAGGTGGCCTTGAATGGCGTCTGGGGTCATCCAACGACTGTTGGTTGGATAGATATAGAAGCCATCCTTCGCCTCCTTGGCCTTTTGCATCATCATACTTACTCACTCAACCAAGAGAGGATACACGATCTTGCCTTTTCCCTCTCAACATTCCTTCTATCATACAACATAACATGAATAAATCATACGATATCGTGGTCGTAGGCGCTGGTAAGTCAACATCTTCCACCTTCCCTCCCATCACCTCTAACAACCTCAGGATGGTTCGGTCTGGCCGCCGCAAAAGCAATTCGCCAAATCGACCCCTCTGCCAAGCTCGCCGTTCTTGAATCCGCCGAGTCATGTGGTGGTACCTGGTCCAAGAACCGTCTCTACCCAGGCCTCAAGTCAAACAACATGAAGGGCACATACGAATTCCCCGACTTTCCTATGTCTGAGAAGACATACGGTGTTAAGCCCAATAGCCATATCCCTGGAACTGTCCTCCATCGATACCTTACAGACTTCGCTAAGCATTTCGACTTCCATGATCGGATTCAGTTTAACACTGCTGTGGATTTGGTTGAGCGAAATGGTAATACTGGCTGGCGTGTGAGCGTTACATCGCCTGAGGGAAGCCGATTTATCACTACAGAGAGACTTGTTCTTGCCACTGGTCTTACATCGACACCGAATATGCCCAACTACAAGAACGCTGAGAGCTTTGGTGCCCCCCTATTCCATGCGAAGGACTTTTGTAAAGAAGCTCCCAACCTGAACGTCAAGAAGGCCATTGTCGTTGGTGGAGCAAAGTCTGCCTTTGATGTTGCCTATGCTTTGGTTCATGATGGTGCGGAGGTGGACTTGATCGTTCGTCCTACAGGTAACGGACCTGTCTGGATCGCACCTCCATTCGTTACACCCCTCAAGAAGAGACTGGATCAGCTGCTCAACATTCGATGGATGACCTGGTTTAGTCCTTGCCCATGGGGTGAAGAAGATGGATACCCTCGGGTTAGGAACTTCCTCCATGGAACTTCTGTTGGTCGTTTCATCGTCAATAACTTCTGGAAGGCTTTGAGTGGAGATGTCATCTCGGCAAATGGCTACGACTCTCATCCCGAGCTTCAGAAGCTTAAGCCATGGCACTCAGCATTCTGGATTGGTAGTGGACTTAGTATTCTCAACTACGATAGTCCATTGTTTGATCTTGTCAAGGAGGGTAAGATCAGAGTTCACATCGACGACATTGAGTCTTTGGAACCCGGACGAGCTATCCTCACCTCTGGCAATATTATCGACACAGATGCCATTATTTGCTCCACCGGTTGGAAGAAGGAGTCGACTATCAAGTTCGCAGCGGACGAACTCGGTCTTCCCTACTCACCTGAGAAGAAACTCGCCCTTAGCCAAGCCGCCGACGAAAAGGTTCTATCTCTGTACCCTGGCCTGAAGAATCAGCCCGAACTCAACGTCAAGCCCAAAGTAGCAAACCCTCTTCGATACTACCGCTTTATGATTCCCTCCGGCATGGTCAAGACCCGCGATCTTGCCTTCGCAGGTATGATCTCAACAGTCAGCACCGCCACATGCGCAACCATCCAAGGCCACTGGATTGCTGCTTTCCTCGCCGGTAAGATTGACCGCATTGCCGCGTCGGATAAGGAGATTACCGATGAGATTATGCTGCACACTCAATGGGGCAAGTGGCGATATCCTTGTGGTTATGGTGCTGATCTGCCTGATCTTGTGTTTGAGGGTTTGCCTTATTGCAACATGCTTATGAAGGACCTTGGACTTGAGACACATCGAAAGGGAAGCAAGTTTCAGGAACTCACATCGCCTTATCTCCCTGCGGACTTTAAGGGATTGGTGGAAGAGTGGAAGGAGAAGCATGATAGTGGGGTTGAGATTAATGGCGTGGAGGTTCAGGAAAATGGTTCGCTCAAGAAGGTGTAGAGGGGTGTCACTACTTTGTCTTTTTGCATATTCCCATTTTTTCAGAGACTATTCATGGTTTTTAGTCAAAGGGCACTGTCTGATACTAGTAAAATAAATATACTCTATAAACTTATCCCTCTTTGTCGTACCATGAGTCTGACGAGTGTGATTTGAGATTCTCAGGTCTTGGAGATGGTTGTTAAGCCCCGATGGCCATGAGTGGTAGCAGCGAAAATAACAGGAAAATGGTGGAAAGTTGCGATCTATGCCAGTGTTAAATCCGAATTGTATGGAATTGTATCGTGTGTATCTCGTATTCCCGCGATGGAGTTAACATATGCATCCGCACTGACAAGACCATCATGTGCCCAACCTCGGATTTCACGGCGGTTCATTGGCCATGATATAACATGTCATCGAGATGCTATAATGCGATCATAGTAGAAAGTGCTTGGCAATTTACTTACATGCCATAAAGGCAGTGATTGTCTTTGTTGTCGCTGAACCTTGTCAACTGATGTCATTTGTCAGCACGGATGCATAAAAGCGCGCCCTTGAGGATGAACTATGACGTTGGCCACATTCCTTTATGCGGCACAGATTGGAGCTTAAAAGAGCTTATCTCAACCCCAAACTCATTAATTCATTAATCGTTGCCAAGTGCAGTAGGTCACGATGGACCGCAGCTTTGATATCACGGCCGACGCCGGTGCAGCGTCAATCCACGGCGGAATCATCCTTTTGGAACCGCTCAACCCCAAAGCAACGCTGAGAACCAACAACCAAGGCAACAATGACAGCGATGCTCAACTCAATCCCCCAGTCCCCGAAGAAGATAATGTCCCAAGTACACAGGACTCAAGTGGTCTCGGGATATCCAAGACGAGAGGCGTAATCGTCATCATCACCCTAGCAGGAATTAGCTTTCTCAACACCATGGGTTCCGGCATCCTCATCGCTGCTCTTCCCAAAATCGCTGATGATGTTGGCCTCTCAGAGAATCTTATCCTTTGGCCTGCAGCTGTGTACGCACTTGCGGCTGGATGTCTCTTGCTTATCTTTGGTGCCATTGCTGATGTTGTCGGCGCCAAGTTGATGTGGGTTACTGGTAGCTTTCTCTTCGTCGCTTTCACGCTGGCTGTTGGACTTGCCCAGACTGGCATTCAGATTATTCTTTTCCGAACTTTGCTTGGGGCTTCTGTCTCGATGTGTTTGCCTACAGCTGTGAGCTTGATAGCCAATACTTTCCCCAAGGGACCTTGGAGGAATGTCGCTTTCGCTGTTAACGGCATGGGTAGTCCTCTTGGGTATGCTTTAGGTCTTGTTCTCGGAGGAATCTTCACCGATACAATTGGTTGGAGATGGGCTTATTATATGAGCGCCATCATCAACTTCTGTCTCTCTACAGGTGCAATATGGTCTTTGCCATCCGTATACACCCACTCGGAGCGCAGATGGACGACTCGACTTCTGTACGAGATTGACTGGATTGGCGCCACGACGATGAGTGTTGCACTTGGTATGCTGCTCTATGTTCTTGCTATGATATCTTCGTCGTACAAGAGACTTGACGACCCTCAGAACATTGCGCTTTTGGTAATTGCTATTGTTTTGCTGATTGCGTTTCCCTTCTGGATGGACTACCAGGTCAAGCATGGCAAGCCAGCTTTGATACCCAACAGTCTGTGGAAGAATCGGTCTTTCACATCAGTCTGTATCGCTGTCTTCCTATGCTGGGCTTCCTTGAATGGAATTGAGTACTTCACGACCTTATAGTAAGTTCCCTAGCACTGAGACTTGATCACCTACTGACATTGAGATCAATAGCTTCCAAAAGGTCCAACGTCTTTCAGCTCTAGAAAGCTCTCTCAGATTTCTACCTCACGTCATCATGGGTGTCGCAGTAAACATCCTCACTGGTTTCCTCATCGCCAAAGTTAAAGTCCGCACGTTGGCTGTCGTTTCAGCTCTTGTCACAATGGTGGCTGCTCCCCTCATGGCGACTGTTGACGTTGGTGAGAACTACTGGCTTGCCCCGTTCTGGGCTATGTTCCTTTCGCCCGTTAACCCTGATGGTGAGTTCTATAGCTGACTCTATGAAATCATTCTAACATTGATAGTGCTCTTTACTGTGTCAAATCTGGTCATCTCAGACGCCTATCCTCCAGAGATGCAGTCCCTCGCTGGCGGTGTGTTCAATGAAGTCGCCCAATTCGGAAATTCCGTCGGTTTAGCCATCACTGCCGCCATCGCAGCTTCAGTCACAGAATATTCCGATATCACGGCGCGTGAGGAAGCCTTGATGAAAGGCTACAGGGCAGCGTTTTGGACCATTTTTGCCAGTTGCAGTACCGTTACAATTGTCGTTTGGCTTGGTTTGAAGAAAGGCGGTATCGTTGGAAGGAAGCAAGACTAGGATTTATGACTTCATAAGGAGTAGAATACTGTGACGTTATGTATGTAAAAGGTATATAAGAAACTCTAACCAATGATCAGCTATACCTCTTGAATAGCCTCCAGGAAGAACCTCGGGGCCGTTCTGAACCTTTCAAGAGCTTCTTGTGTTCCTGAAGAAACTTTTTGGGTGTAGTCAAGACAAGCTCATTGACAAGCCCGTCTCTTGATCCTTCGAATACTGACTGGCAGAGCCAAAGCTCCTTGAGAAAGTCTCCAGGTGCTGATGGATTCTTGAAGATTTTACTCGACGGGGATGGATTGGGAAGAGCTATGATGAACTGGGGCTTAAGCACGTCGCAAATAGCCGCTGGCCAGCCCTCGATGGATGTAGCACAACTAGCTGAACGAGGCGGCGAGAAGAAATCTTGCGTGGGGTCAGGTGTCCATCGCTTAGCCACCGCTATTACTTGCACGGGTTCAGTTGGTATCAAGTCTTGGTTCAAAAAGGTATCTGGAATACTGGAA
Organism: Fusarium sp. NRRL 53497; assembly: GCA_013184445.1. NCBI lineage: Eukaryota > Fungi > Ascomycota > Sordariomycetes > Hypocreales > Nectriaceae > Fusarium > Fusarium sp. NRRL 53497. Next base: position 16,973 of record JABCJZ010000215.1, read on the forward strand.
TGCACCGTGTACTATAACATGAAGTGTTAGCTTGGCAAATGATACTACCAAACAACTCAACTGACCTCGTGTATTTCTGCCAGTACCTTGTTTCCACGGTAACTGAGAGGAATTGAAGGAGAACGTTGCTCATCCATCACGCTATCCATCACGCCGTCTGTCGCTTGTGTTATACGCAGATCTCTGAGTGTGAAGCTGATCCCTCCTGGTATGTACCATCGTGGTGGTGCTTCGATCAAGACAACGATTTCCTGCCACGGCGGTGGAGATATATACACATCCGACGGATTGCTAGCTCTACGCTCTTTGTCCCACCGCGACAGGTCTTTAATTGCGTCTGTAATGAACTTCCATCGGTTCCTGAAGTCTCCACTATCATAATCTTCATGAATCTTGATGAAGAATACGATTCTAATGCGCCTTGTGAAACGTGCTGGTCGTAGTGTCGAGCCTGAGTACAGCTGCGATATTGACTTGAACTCTTCCTCCGAACACGTCAGGGCAGTAAAGGTGTTATAAGAACATTCAGGCCAATGTCCGTCGGGGAGTTCATTGAGCCTTGAATCCAAGGCGGGAAGGTTTATCACTAGATTTCTGTGGTGAGTCTTAGCGCCCCAGGAAATGTTAGGAGGAATCGGGCGTGCTGGTCTTTTGTGTTCAGCATCGATCTGTTGTGTGGGATCGTCAGCCTCGGCATCGGAGTTCTCGTCGGAGACATAATATTTCTCCTCATCAGCGTCGGAGCGTTTAGGCTCGCTGCCGGGCCATTGTTGAAGGGAGCTTTTTGCTGCCTTAACTGCCGATGGAGGTTCATTCCGATTCTCAGGAGCTTCCTGGGACGCTGAATGATGTATCCCAGAGTCGGTCGGTTCCCTGTTGTCTCGATGTGAAGAAGAAGGTTCATCGTCCTCGTCGGCAGAACGCTGAGCTTCAGCCAACTGTACCTGGTGTACGTGCTCCTCCCATTCCCTCTCTTTTTTCTGCCAATAGACTGTTTCGCTCTCAACTGAAGATCTCTCCCAATCTTCTAGATAAGCATCATCAGGTGGCGGTTCATACTCCTCCTCCTCTTCTTCTTCTTCATAAACAAATGATGGCGCCCTAATACTAGAATTTCCGCCATCAATGGATCCTCCATCTAAAGCTTTCTCGGTGTAGGTTGTCATCTCTTCCAGAAAGTGTTGAAGGATGTAGTCATTTCCTACTTGCTTGGGTAGTCGTTCCTGGAGACGAGCAATTTCTTCTAGGATGTGTGCTGTGTCGTCTTTTATTGCCGCTGTATCATTTCGGATCTCAGTCGTGTCGGTTTTTATCTCCTTGGTAACGTGCCTTAACGGGTATCAGACAATCTTGCCTCCAATCTTTAAGTGAGTACTCACAAAGCCAGCATATCCAGAGCCAACTCCAGGGCCGCTTTATGGGCTTCCAGACTCAACCGCAATTTTGTGACATCTCCCTGCTCATTGATAGCCCATCCCACCTTTGTCTTCAGTCGATTATCGCCGCCATACTTGGTGATGCACCCTTGTATCTCGACAACCACTGAATTGCAGTTTGTCACGATACCTGAGACCTGCTGTTCAAGAGTCTTCGGAAATGCTTTAGTCTCATCGGAAGCATCTTCTTGGATAAGCTCAAGGACGGTATGTAAGGAGAGAAGTTCTCGTGCCACCCGATCAAGGTCACTTCGAGCTTCGCGACAGGTCCGAACGAAGGTGTTGATAGACAGTGAGAGTGAGCCTATCGTCGCAATGAGACCGGCGCAACCAGATGCTATAGACAATGGATCCATCGTCAACACCAGACAGTCATGCAGAGTCAAAATAAAATAGTGAGGTTTTGAACGAGGGGTCTTTGGGATCAGGCTGTCGATCGTGGCCTCTTGTTTTCAGCTGACAAGGGTCATTCAATTTTGGAAGTCCAATTGGTTGCTGAGCTCTTGGCACTTTTCCGGGAGCGCTTAACAAAATAATACGACTATGTGATTGGCTGGTCCATCTGGCAAACGCTCAGTCCAGTTCTACGAATAGCTCACAAGGTTGAATGAAGGTATTCACATTCTTTCAACATTACCAGAATTGGTTCGACTTCATTATTCAACTAGAACAAGATATAGATGAAAAAATTCGCATCCTAAAACCCTTTCGTATTTTCTTCTAGAAGTTTATTATCTACGTTAAACTTTGACCTCTAAAATATTACCATGGGTTTGCTATGTAGAAATGGAAAAGACTTACTAGGCCAACTCAACGGGAACCATTTACAGTTACATATGATTGAAAGTTCAGCACCTACATTAAAGCTGAGAAGATTTTAGTCTTTAGATAATTAGTAGAACTATTGTGAATTTGGAATCAACATCTGAGAATAAATAAGCAGTGAATTTCCGACGCAGACACATTTCATATTATCAGAACATTCGATCTTTGCATAATTTGGCCTATCTTTCACTGTCCCGGGTAGGCGGAGAAATATTCGACGACAATGGCACAATAACAGCCCTTCAATGAACTAGCGACGTACGCACGAGTAATGACCCAGAAACGGCTTAACGGGATAATCAACGTCAGTTAATGCCACTATCTGGGAGGGAAACTCTTGTGTGTTTCACATCAGCCTGTTCACCGTTTGGGGAAAAGCCACCCCGGAGGTAATGGGCCGGAGATACAAGTATCATGACGCATCAACCTTTCACGAATCTGGTAAGCCATAAGGCTGTGTGAGCGGTTACCTCAGGGGAAGAGAGATCTAGCCAATAGGAAGCGTCGTACTTAATAGTCTATGTCATCATAAGTCTCAGTATTAAAGCAGCGGTGTTGATTTATTTCCAGTGCTTCAGGATTCAGATCCAAATGCAAACATAATAATGTCGCAAGTGAGACCATTTAACGCCATTTATCTATCTATGACCAGCAGATGCTTCACCGTGATTTGTTCAGAGCTCCCAGACGGCATGAATTGCACCATTCTGACAGCCGGGATATTGATTGTTCTATAGCACAATATCATCATCTAACCCCGCATCGGAGTTAACATTGGACGATCCCAAATATTTGACCGTGAATTTCGTATGCAACATCACGTTGGTAAATGAACAAAGCAAAGTCGATGACAACTACAAGCATGCTTACGGGTAAGAATAGAGAGCAAACACATCGATCAATTCGATCCATGACGTCAAATCGTTCATATGTCTCAGCGTTCACCTTTCAATTCTCAGAATATGGATGTTTATAAAAGAGGGATGAATACCCAAGTTGTGCTTCAATTCATCATCCAAACACTCAGATTCACATCAACAACAAGAACAATCAACTTTACTCCTACTCCCCAAGAACAACTTCATCATGTCTGACTACAAGCCCACTGGTACATCATCCCTTCTTCTACTTTGAAGAAATCACTAACAAGGATAAATAGAGCACGACGGCCTCCGCAAGGATGGTCAGCCTGACGGTCGCGTCGGCACTGGCGAGTTCGCCCATGGCAAGGTCGATCCTCACAAGGCTGGTGAGCAGGGCGGCAAGACTTCCGGCTCTGGTGAAGGAGGTCTTGGAAGCAGCGATAGCAGCGGCGGCGACTACAAGCCCACTGAGCATGATGGATTGAAGAAGGACGGCAGCCCTGATCATCGTGTCAAGGGCAACTGAAGCGCATGATAGCGATGTTTGAGATAGCAAGTATCTACGACTTGAGTAGCGAAACTTTGAAGACTCGAACCTTCTCAATTAGCTTTCGGTGAATAGTGATGTTTTCAATAACGACTGTCAGCTGTATGATATGGATGCAAGGTTGTAAAATTGAATGGATCAGTGTTTGGATATTACATGGTAATTTTCGTTTCGCATCAAGTCATGAAATTAAATCATCAGATCAAAATTTATTCCTTATCAGTATCTTCGCCTCACCTACTTTGACTCTTTAGAGAAAGGATATACCCTATATCTGATTTGATTGAAGACTTCAAGCCAAACAATGATCCGGATTTCATCCGCAGGCCCCGATTGGCTCGTATCTAAACACTGTTGACCTCGGCCAACTTGCGAAACAGAAGACTACCAAAAACCACTATACGTGAACCGCAAACACTGGGAAAATAACATTAGGATCTACCTCTAAAATCGTATTTATTTCCTATTTCTCTCAAGACCTGCAGATTTTGCAATCTCATACAGGCCTGATCTAGGATATCTATGTAAAAATAAGGTTCAATAGAAATGACTCGCGTCTTACTTCCAGGGCTGAGATGCGTATCCACCGCGGAACCGAAGTCAGCATGGACCAGAAATCACCACGCGATGAGGCTTGAGACGTTAGCTGATGCCCTTCTGTCCGGTATCTTTTCATCTCGTTCCTAATCTAATTGCCACGTTTTTAGCAAGCAAGGTTATCAAGCCCCCTTTCTTTAGTCTGCGCGCCGCTGAAGACTAGGTAATGATGTTCCGGGCTTTTGGGTATCGACCATGCTGCGCTAAAATGCGGAGCCGCAAAAGCAAATACTCGTCCCAGGGTCTCGTATCGAAGACCTACCAATGGCGATGTTTGAACATGACTTTTAGTATTGATTAGTGATTAACTAATACTGAAGTTCGTCAGTTTCATTGACTGCTGAGAATAGGAAGACTGATCAGATAGCCATAAATCAGTCAGTAAAGATGTAAATGCTGATAAACATGAAAGCAGCTCACAATAATTTAACTCCCTTCCTCCGAACTGGGATCCTCAAACAAGTGTTGGACCAACATCGCGGGGTACCTTACCTTGTATGATAGGTAATCCCCCAGAAATGAGAGCTCAGGGGATCCGGACGACTGGGCTGCAACCTCCCACACAAAAGATCCCCAGCGGTCCGTATCCCGGTGCATAAGCGTGTCTGCAAGGACAAGCCTAGCCGCAGAAACACGCTCTAAAGGGTCCAACGCCTCATCCTGGCCCCTGAGCCAAGCTAGCGTCTGCACTCGCTCTCAAATATATGCATCTCAATGCACCAAGAAACTCTGGTCCCAGCAGTCTCTTTCTTTCTTTACATCAACATTCCTTGCAGCCGCTATCATGGGTGGCCTTTTACTATCAGACCACTACCAGTTTCACAAGCCGAGCAACAATGATATGAACATTGCTAGTATCGCTTGGGGTTTCTCCCTGGGCGTGTCGATATTTGCTGGGACGAAGGCTGCGAAGCAGACAATCAAATCGTGGAAGCGTGGAACGAGGACGAATATCTATCTCATTCTTGTATGGACGGAATGGGCGAGCAGTGTGATTATGAGTGCTATCACATGGTGCTATCTACGGCAATACATCCCACCTGGCTTTCCAGTCTTCTTCGTCATTGGTATGTCCCAGTATTTATGCTTACCGATCTTGACACTTCTAACATGCCGCAAGTCTTCCTTTGGGCCGTCCAAATCCAAACTCTACTCCAGATTATCATCAACCGAATCTCGATCCTAATGGTCAACCGACACAATGCATGGAAACTCAAACTCATTGTCTTTACCGTTCTACTTGCTATCAACATTAGTGTTTTCTGCGTTTGGATTCCTGCCCGATTACAGATCAGTTCCAAGTGGATCGCTGTCAACGCTATCTGGGATAGAGTTGAGAAGTGTATCTTCTTGATAGTCGATGCCGGCCTGAACTTCTACTTCATCCACCTCGTTCGCTCTCGGCTTATCGCCAATGGTCTTACCAAATACACTCGACTATACCGTGTTAACTTGGCCATGATTGCGGTGTCAATGACTATGGATGTAAGTTAATGGCTCCACCGACCAAACCCACTTGCTAACATGGAACAAGGTCCTTCTCATCGCAATGATGTCTCTTCCCAACGACATTGTCTACCTTCAATTCCATCCTCTAACCTATCTCGTCAAACTCCACATTGAGATGAACATGGCCGAACTCATCACCAAGGTCGTCAAGGCAAGCAACCCCAACGGCTACGACTACTCAGACTCAAGATCTCGCTCTGGTCAAAAGAGTGGAAAGACCATCACCAATAAGAAGATGGCCTCTGTCTTCCCCGGTGGCAATCAGACAGTTGTCGAAGCTGGCGGTGACGACATCGAGCTGCCTCAGCGAAAAGAAGATGGCATTAAGGTCTCAAGGACATTTAAGACAACACAGGTCGAAGTCGTCAAGGAGAACCGCGATCGAACTGACTACGACGATCTTGAGAGCGAGTCAAGCTCTACGCGACACTTGAAATGACAACCAGCCCTTGCTGGATAAGCTTGTCCTAAAGCGCTTTTAGATTTGGATTGTCTTCACGGATATACCCTTTACACCTAAACTACAGCGGCATGACAGATACCCGCCATTTGGAACATTTTCTTAATTCTTAGAATATTAGACATATACGATATTAATTGATAAAATCCTCACTGCGAGGTTTCGTAATTGATCCCTGTTTCTGGACTAAAGGATGACGAGACCCTTGTTGGAAATCGTGCGCTAAGATGCGGCTCCGCTCGACCGGCGAAGTGTGGCTGTTTGAACTAGACTAGATGTGATGCATGGGTTTTAGTACGAAGGCCTCATTGTCGATTATCGGATGATTTGTTGGCAACATGGGACGAAATGGAACGTGGCGCTCTGGGTAAGCGATTATTACTTGCGTCGTCAAATCGTGGGGAGGTTTTGTGATAGCTCAGGAAAGGCAAAATTTCCCCATATTAAAGGTTGATCTACTTGCTGACGAACACCACGTGGCTGGCTAACGATTTCTCGAATAAATGAGAAACAATTACTCTAAAAGCAAGGTAGAACTGGCTTCTAAGTGTATATAATTTATTTGTAGAAGAGGCATTGTCCATGGCGTGTTGCTAGGGCTGTATATGCAGGGTCAGCTGGCGACCTGGACGCTTATCTTGCTTACATTCAAGTCTTAAACGCCTCTTGTAATTCATAGATGGACAGTAATTCCGGACTCAACGTGTTAACTTATGTATGAGTTAGTATGTCGTTAGTTCTGCCCTGCCTGGAATCATATATAAGATGTATGCATCGCCATGTAGTTAAGTAACCCTGTCCATGTGTTTCTCAAATTACTCAAGGTCACATTTAACTCGTGGTCTTTACAAATCGGTTTTGCTCAATGGTTTGAGTTTTTGATCGACTCATTTTTTCATATATCAAAATCATGCACATGCTGCAACTAGAGACACCATAACATGGCCGATGGGGCATCAGGGTTTTGCAGGGTGTTGAACCCGTATGCAGGTTCCGAAATTTCCATATATTCTGAGTCTTCTGCCCTGACTCGTTCTAAGTTACGAAATAGCCGATTCATCGGGATAATATCCTGATTTCTCGACACCAGAAGAAGTTTGCCAAGCTAAAACCGGAACCGTTCGGACCCGGCTCTTTCGTGAAGAACCAGCAGGATGGTACCGCCGAGATACGACGGAGTGGGGTTTCGTAACCGTAGATTATTAGATAACATCTCGTAGATCTTCAGGCTCGTGCATGAACCATTGCAGTTGGCATCGCACTAGCAGATCTTAGCTGATGGGATGAACCATAATGCGGATATCAAAACCGGACATCTTCGGAGCCGCACCAGTTCCCACTTTCATCCCCTTCGACCCAGTCCAAGTATTTGCCTTTGACATTGAACCGTTCACACCTGAATTACTGATCTCATCTGCGTTAAGTTAAATGCCTGTATATATCCTAGCAAAGCTTGCGTCAGTAGTCGTGAAACCTGATGATAATAGACTGAAAAGACTACGACAACACGGAAGAGGGAGAGGCATGTTACGTTAAACAAACAGGGCCTGATGAATAGCCGTTGACCATGCTGAAGGGGCTGGCAGCCTATGCAAACGGTGTAAAGGCAAGAGTAATAAATGTCAACCGAAGGATATTAACCGCCTTGAGAATGGATTGTCTTGATTCAAGCAACGGGACCATTATTCCAGAAGTCTACAATAAGAGCTAGATACAAATTTAATACTAATAAAGTGTCTTTTCTAGTTTTCAAGGCCTATTGAATTTCAGAAAAGTAACTCCTCCAGTCTCATGCCCCAGTACAATAGTGTCAATAAATATAACAAAAGAAATAGCGTGGTATCCCTTAGGAAGTGATAGCAAATGCTTGACGCCACGAGTGATCCAGTTACTACTTATGAAGATATCATTTTCGAATGGATTCGGGCCCGTAGGATCCTCGCTGGTAAGCTTTAAAGATGTCTTGTTTGTCTTCAAGTACTGATTGTCTTGCGAGAAGACGATGAAACTGGCTGATCCATCGTGATCAAGAATTTGAAGCCTTTTCGTCGAATTGTCCCGAAGCCAAATACATCCTCGCGCTGAACTCCATGCAAGTTTCTCGCCATCACTGGAGAAAGCAATTGCCTGCCCCGGAACACCATCAATTTCATGATCAAGGATCTCTGGGTTGGCATCCGTATTGGTGTTCCACAGCCGAAGCTTGCGGTCATGCGAGACCAATTAGCGACCACATCGCCCATCCGACAACCTTTCATAGAGAACGGCCTGATTCAGTCAGAATTTGCTACTCCTGGGGTGCGCCCACACGCTACTAATGCGACACTGCCTACCACACAGAACAGGCTCGTTCCACACAGTAGCACAGTCAAAGTTGCCTTATTTGTGCTTGGTGCTGTGATAGTCCTAGACATTATGTCCGTCTACATTACACCGCGGGACCGACTGTACAAGCCGCCAGGAAGCATTGCTGCAATGGCAAGCCTTGTAGCAGACTCGACCATCCTGAAACACCTGCCAGAAGGAGTGGAATGGATGGCAGATGAGGTTCTAGGGAGGCATTTTGAAGGCAAGTCGTTCCGTCTGGGTTGGTTCCTTGTTGATCGCAAGCAGGATGTAGATGGAAACAGTGCGAGTGATAGACCGGGGAACTTAGTTCCAGCCTATACTATTGGAATTGTTGAAGATGAATAAGCGGCTATTCGAGAGGCGGATTTAAAAGAGTAGAAAGACTGTTAGGAATACTAGAGTGCTGTATTTTAGGATGTAAATCTAACAAAATATAGTTTTTATTAATATTTAGGACTTAAAGTCTCTTATAACTATAAAACTCAGAATAGTAAGCATTCGCTCAACTAATACGAATGGACAAGATGTAAAGCTGAGGCCAAAGTCCTACAGCCTGCAGTACTTTGATGCCCAACCCTGAAGGCTTGCATTGAGGGATATTTAGAAGTAGAAAAAAGGGTCATGATTCAGCACTACAGTACTTGCCAAGACAATTACGCTTGTCAACCGCTCATATTACTTTCTTTCCAATCTAATACCACTAAGCCTTTGTCAAGGGACAGGATGAGTTGTCAGTAGGCTTTCGCCAAGGCTCCTTCTTAGAGTCCGAACGCTACTTAGCACTGCCTATCCATAGTCTTACTTGGTGTCTCGTAAGTATAACATGAGGGGATGTGTAGTTCCGCTTTTTTAAGTTTCCTGTTACTTGACGGCTTCAGACACAACCATGTCGACCATAACACCAAGCGACCAAATTGACTCCCTGCCAGCACTTCCCAACAGCGAAGTTCCGAAGAGTCAGGCAACCAGCAATTCGCCGCTTTCACAAGATATCTTTGCAACCCCAGATAACCACTCGTTTCTCCAAAGGTTCTCTTACAGTGACCTCGACCCGCTCCAACAAGAAATCAGACTCGTCCATGTATTTCGGAAATCAGGGAGCGATTTGATCCACGGCAAAATTCTTCCACCACAAAAGCTCGCCGACATCAGGGAACAATACCACACTATATCCTACTGCGCAGGTAGCGCCAGAGACACCAGAACTATTATATTACAGGGAATTGAGTTCAATGTCTTTGCAAATCTGGATTGTGCCCTTCAAGAAACCCTGGCATATTGGAGCACTACAGATCATGCTGAAGACGACTGCATCCTCTGGATCGACCAGATATGTATCAATCTGCACAGTGACTCCGAGAGATCTCATCAAGTTGGGTTCATGAGAGACATCTACTCTAATTCGAAGAAGACTTTCATTTGCCTGTCCACAGCCGATGAAGACGAAACTTTGCCACATCCATTCACGTGGCTCAGGCAGACGGGTGTATTTTATCAATCAATGGTGTTGCGGTCCAAAACCTCGAGTGATTACTGGGAAGTCAGGGACCCTTTCTATAAGCTAATTGAGCGTCCTTGGTGGCGCCGGGCCTGGATTCGCCAGGAGTTTGCCTGCTCTCAGAGTACAGTCTTCTTGTACCAATATCAAGCTCTGGACAACATCGGGACTGCCAAACTCAGGTCGTTCTGCCGCATTGCCAAGAACATACAAGTCCAGTTCGATTTTGCCAAAACTCCATTCTTAGAAAGCATAACGGAAACTGAGTTGCAGGAGTTGAGGCATCATTCCGCCGACGATGCAGTTGAGGCTGTCGCTACACTGATGAGGACCAACATAGACCGGGAGGCCATGTTCATGGACTTGAAAAAGCTACTATTCAATTCTGTGCACTGTAAGGCCTCTGACCCTCGAGATAAAGTATTTGCCCTCCTCGGGCTGGCTCATCCAGGCTACAGTATTGTGCCTAATTATGACAGGTCCAATACTATCTCTGATGTCCTGATAGATACGGCAGAGAAGATCATTCTCTTTGATAGAAATCTTGACATTTTGTCCTATGCTATCAGACTAATAAGATCAGAAAAGTCTGATTTGCCATCTTGGGTACCTGATTGGACCTCTTCAAACCACTTAGACAAGAGCTTCTTTCGATATTTTGAGGCGCAGAAAGCCCAGTTCAAACAGGATGCCTTTTACGTACAAAGAAACTCACATCATGGTCGCCATAATGCCAGTTTACACGTCCAAGGATTGTACGTAGATAGGTTGGAAAGGACTGGGGCCTCTAGCAAGGATTTGCATGTTCACGGTTCCTACACTTCGACTATCACAACCCGAAAAGTTATGGTAATATGTGCACTGGAAGCGAGAGCGGGTGACGAGATATGGCTATTTCTTGGCGCACGATGCCCCTACCTTCTCCGGCCTGGCGAGAGAGGGTACAGGGTTATGGGCGAGACTGGTGAGTTCGGGCCACTCACATTGAGATATTGGGGGGGGCTCGTGATTCTCCACAAACGATCTTGAATCGAATGAGAGCGGGGCTTGAGACGTTAGAAGATGTAATAATTGTCTAGTTGGTAGCAGATCTCTTTTTTATCCAGCTCTGGGGTTGGTAAATATCTAATTACCTATTTAGCCATACTACTAAAATTACTCATGCATCTAATCTTCCAAAGGCGCAAATCCAACTGGTCCTTGTTGTAGTTTTGAAGGCTGGTTGAGTAAACAGATGTGATGAGTTCATTACCGCTGGTGGCTCGGGCTAGGTTCTCTTCTCCCATCTACAAATAGAGATTAGTTATCATATACCTACATCGCATAGCGGCTACTCACAAGTCAAGAAATAGCTTCCAGAGGATAGAGAAGAGAATTCCCTGAAGACCGTTGGCCAAGATGCGAGTCTTGAGTCCACGCCCCAGGAGGCCAATAATACCGTCTTGGATAACAACAGCTCGTGCAGCTTCGGCTGGAAAATATGGAATTAGTGCTGAATAGTCTTTAAAAGGATTTGATGACATGTTCTTACCATATGAGACTTTGGTATCGTTGACCTGTCGATAGGTCTTGACGACCCTCAGCGAGTTAGAGATGGAATCTGAAACGATAGAAGCACAGAATCCGATGAAGGCTAGACGAAGAAGCCACCAGACAAGCGGATGTCTCGGCGGCTCAGTGAGGACTTCTGACAAGTAGTTGTACTGTAACCTTTTAGTCTCTCATCTTCCAATATCAGCTCTGGACCTACCGTAGCAAACCAGGGATAATGTCCAACGAAAGTAGCGGCAGCGGTAGCAAGAGCACCCCACCACAAGCTTCCAATTCCATTTGCTTTGATACGTCGTCTCAGAAGGGCTGTTCCACGGGCACCCTGGGCTTGAAGGGTCGTCTTGAGGGTGTCAATTGGGGTGAGAATCATGCGGAAAGCAGCGGCGCTGGGCGGAAGATAAGTATAATATTTGGGAACATGAAGGGATTTTGATAAATTACCAGAGGGATGCAAATATAGTCTTGATGGGCGATGGAAGATTTTTGAGGTATGGATTAGACTGGAGCAAAGCGAGAATGCCGGCGTTGGCAGCTGTATCTCCGAATCTCGAGATTGGGCCTGCTAAGCTGTCAGAGCTTAAGATGATCAGTGTCAGAAGACAAACTACGGACCTTGGAACAAAGCAGGTGCGATGCCTTGGTAGTATCGTCGAATCCCACCCTCGGTGTAAAGGGTGCGAGTGGCGACTGTGAAGGACGTGCCGTGACGGTACTGATAGTTCATGATTGTGCGTAAAGGCTTTTTCGATATTAGCTAAACAGAACTAACAGCATATGGGAAGACTACTTACCATGAGAAGTAGAACTTGCAACACCATGGCCGCAGCACCACTGAGTCCTCCGCCGAGAGCCCGTTTGAGGGCTTTCTTGAGATCAAACTGGTACATGAATTAGTCTCTGATTCATAAAAGAAAGTTTACTAGCCACTCACCTCAGTTTCATCTGCATCTATCCAGCCCTTGATAAAAACCGCCAGGATAATTGCCACAAGCACAGCCCAGAATATCCTCCAAGCATACCAGCTTTTCGGTCTATTCTCGGGTGTCGGCTCGGTTTCCGGGCTGTTGTCGGCTTCATCGCTCTCCGCTTGATGGGGCAGCTCCGTAAGCAGAGGGGTTCGCTCAGTGCTCCTTTGAAGAGCTTCAGTGTCGTTTTGAGTCGCCATAGTAGCCATCAAAAGTATTTAATGCTCTCAATGGATATGATAAAAGAGAGAGGAAGTGAACAATTGAGATTTCTGGGGGTTGGGGGACTCCCCCCGCAATCGTCATGGATTAGTTAGCGATTTGCATGATTGAGAGTCCGATTACGTGCTAATCAAGCGGGGGCAAGCAATGAGCATTATTAATCCACCTTATCTTGCTTATTCCTCTTATCTCGATGAAAATGGATTTCTTTAATCAGGTTCATGATATATAGGTAGATGCTGCACTACCAGATTTGCTTCTTGCGAAACCGTGAGTAGATATGAGCAACACGTTTGAAGAATACGAAAAATGCCGTGAGAAATGGGTAAGTTCACTTGAGCTTGTCTTGTTGAAATGTATCATGAGGTTATGCGATGAACATTACTAATCTAACACTTCTTTTATATACTCTCTAATACTGCGTCTAAGCTTAAGGGAGAGTTGTGAGTTGAATCATGACTCTCTATTGGCGGCTCACACGAGTTGAAGAAGAGTGAGTCGCTTGTTGAACGGGAAAGTTGTTCTGATCCCTGTGATGTGATGGAACGTCATGTCTCACATCGTTCATGCTTTGCAAACACCTCCAACACAGGACTGAGGCTTCTGGCAAGGAGAACCAGCGCTGCAAGACCATCCATTACATCTATAAGATTGGTTAGTATCAACAAATCGACTCTCTGACTGACTGACTTACCCCCAGTTGCAAGCCTTATCGCTGCAGATGCCGTCGGGGCTGAGACAGGTGAGTCCACTGTCGCATAGCTTAGTTTGTCCATCACACTTGGAGCCCAACCCGCCAGCCGATGATCCAGATCCAGAACCACCAGATCCTGAACCTCCGGACGAAGATGACCCAGCTAGCCAGGACGCACCCGGTGCAGCGTATTGGGTGTTCACGTTGCCCGTGAGCTCCCACTTGACACCTTTGATGACTTTGTTCTTATCTCCGTTCAGGTTTCCATGAACTGCAGAAAAAGCATCAATCATGATATCAATAGACCCTGGCGACTATACACGCAAATCAGTACCAAGCTCCATCAAAGATTCTGTGTGACTTACTCTGACCCACTTGTCATCGAACGCATCTCCGATGTACATGAGCTTGGACTTGCCGGTATCTGGGTCGGTGACTTTGACTTCGAGACCACAATGCTTTTGAGTTTGATCCTTCCAAGCGTTTGGGTTGTTTGCCCAAGTAGCTCCCCCCAATGCCTTCAGGGACTATCAATCATTAGTCGCTGTTCGAGTAAAGAATGATTCTACCGTGACTTACAACGGCGATGATTGGATCGCTGTTATAGTATTTGTAGCCACACCAACTCTGTCCGTTTGTATCATCAGAGCCTGCAGAAGCGCGGTACCATGAGCCAATACCGCTTTGAGGGCCTGAAAAGAACCCAGAAGGCACATTGACCGGATAGATGCTCGCAGAGACTGGGGCCGCAATGGTTCCAATCATGAAGGAAAAAGTAGTGATGGAAAGCATTTTGGTCTTGTAGAATATTGAAATGATATTCCGGATGTAGATATCAGAATTGCTTTCATAACGGCAGTTTGAGGCGTTTTATAAATTTATGTCCTGTGTACCTCGGAATTTAGCCAGTCGTCTGAAGCCAGAACATCCGATATCTGAGACATACCAAAACAAACATCGGTGAGACAGGACTTTCAACTGCAGGAAACAGGCCCAGCTAGTCAATACGAGTTCAAGGAACAAGCTTGGTAGCGTCTGCCACTAGAACGGTATTTTTTAAATGCCACTACCATCCTGGTTACATTGACTGACACTAAGGCGCTTTTACAAAACTCCGTCGCGATTTAGGCAACAACTTTATCGGGCAAGACCAGCCAAGTCCGCATAGCTCAGAAGATTAATGGGCCAGAATGTTGAGAATTGACTTTTAAGAAACAGATGTTCACTTAATAGGTAAATAATATAATATATTTAATAAGCATACGCCGCATATAAGCATACGCCGCACTTTTCCTAGCCTATAAACTTTAAATCTATTTAAAACTATAATAAACTATCTAATTAATTAAAACTATTTACTATATTCTTCCCCTAATATCTTAATTACTACCTAATAGGTCTTTATATTATAACTGGCCTTGCTATATATACTATAGTATTTAATACCTAGGCTAATTAACCTTCCTTAATTACTACTTCTTAATAATTTCGCTACTACTTATATATTAATATCTATTTAATTAATTACTTATAATACTTCTTATATAATTATTACTCCTCCTTTTTATAATCTAGTTCTTTTTACCCTTTAGTACTAGCTTAATATCTTATTTATTTATTTAAAATCCTTTAACCTAGCTTCTACTAAGACTAATTAATATATATTTCTCTTAATTACCTTAGTAAGAAATTAAAGAGCTTTAATAATTAATTATAGACAGCTATTATATAAAAAATAGCTTTAGACCTTACTATAGGAAGTAATACTAAGCTAGTGGCATTTATAGCTAAATTTCTTAGAATAAATAAAGCTATAGAATTCCAGAGGATAAATACTTATTATAATTAAAGAGGAATTTAATATTAAAATTTAAGATATTACTGTTTAAACCGAGAAAGCGCTGTTGAAGCATCCGTTTTGGGCGGAAGGTGTCGCCGTTTTTGGAGGCTTCAGCAGTGCCGGGGGAAGGCAGTGATAAGAGGGGAGGACAAGTACTTTATACTTGTGTAGTCTCTGGCGCACGGATCCCCAGCACGTGCCAGAGCTGCTGCGAAAAGGACATGCATCCCATTTTTGGTTCCCCTCCATCAGTGGCAGGGCGGCTAATTTCAGCATTCTTTGTGCTGACCACATTGAGTCCATCACTTGCCGCCGGATATCGACCCTCGCGAACATGCCATGGGTCCTTTGGACCATAAATGGCGGCTGCGACCATCTTTGGTTCACTCGCCAGCCTGTTCTCCCTCCTGTCCGTTTTGTTCCTTGTTCCTTACGTCCATTCCCTTTCCCGCGACTATTGTTGATCACCAGCCTGCCTGCCTACCCTCACTGAATGCCAGTTAATTCGATGACCACAAGCGCAACTACGGCGCGGAACGGTCTACAACAAGACCATGTATCTTTCCTTGAGCGTTTTAATGCTCGATAAGCAAGGGATCGAGCTGCGAGGCAGAAACCCAAACTCTCGGCGGAAGAGCACGCTGCCTACCGTGCACAGCTGGGCAAGGTCTGGTTCATTAAACCTAGGTACTTGGAGCAAACCGAGATTAATGTCAGTGGTATTTTTAATAAATGGAGGCAGTACGCGAAAAGGCCTTGGCCGCCTGTAATTTTCCCTCATGTACTGACCTTATCTTGTACAGGTACTGCGCTAATATAAAGGTTGGCGAGTGGAAGGCGATGCTTAAGAACCTTAACTATGGAATAATATAGGACTTCCTCCTTTATATCTATGAGTGCTATAAGATTATATTATAGGGTAATAGATATGAGTATATTTACTAATTCTAATAGCTTTATATAATAGTAAAT
>JABCJZ010000216.1:0-162848 GCA_013184445.1 Fusarium sp. NRRL 53497
TAATAATAGTAATTTCCCAAGGGATAAACTAATGGATTATAGCACTTAGGTCTAATGTATCTTATACCGGAATGCAAAAACCATACCGCTGGTACTTATATATAATATAATTACTTCTCTATTTAAGAGCTAAACATACTCTTTGTTAAATTTTAAAGTCGAAATATTATTATATATTATTAGGTAGACTTACCACGGAAAACAGAGAAGAGAGCAAAGCGATTATACAGGCAGTTAAGAAAGGCATTTGCATTTTGATCTCGACTCTAGATAAAGAAATGTAAAACATCTTAGCGCCAAATCTGAATTACAGGAGTAATATAAATCAAGCTATATCTAGATCCAAAAAGTCAAAGTCAAAGCCAGAGCAGAAAATAAAAAATTCAGATATTTAATATTAGCAATATTACGGATTAAACACTTCTAGATGGCAAATCTCAAAGGTACACTATAAGCTTAGTTCTTCTTAATTATAGAAACCTGTGTACCAAGTAAGAAAAAGCTACAAAAGTAGGTTCATACGTCTTCGTTTTATGAAAATATTAGCTTAAATGATATCGTCAACCAGACAATCTAACTATATGTAACTATACTAATTAAATACTAGTCTCTTCTACCCAACTACCTGGCATCAGTCTTGATTTCCAAAAACCCTCTTTGTGCCCCGCTTTACGCCACTTTCGATTCTGTTTCCGCTTAAAACGACTTTGCATGAGGCTCATCTCACGTTTCAGCCAGTCAATATCCTCTTTGCTGTTCTCATATGAATACAATGGATATTGTTGCAGCGGATACCAAAATGGCCATCCGTTCGAGAGCCTCTCGTCTTCATCGTCAAAATCCCAGATTTGTCCTTTCTTCCAAGCTTGGTACTGTTTTATGCAGTTCCCAGTAGTCATATAACGACTAAAGAATGTAACTGGAGTCATAAAGTGTTGAAATTCGTTCAACAAATGCCTTACAGGGCATTCATTATCTGCCGTCTGAACCAAGCAGGGAAGTTGCCTACCTCTTGACTCCACGATAGTAAGGACCCGTCTGTAATTCGAGATAGAAGAGTTCTCCTTTAACCAAGGTGGATATTCCTCCCATGTTGCGAAGCAAAACTCAGTTTCGACCCTCACGTGGTCGTCTGTGTTGACACCAGCTAGTTCCAGCATGTCTATCCAGTAATGCATATGGGCCAAGATGGAGCTGCTGTCGTGGTAATACTGTTGTACCGCTGCAAAAACACCATTGAACTTTGGTGGTGAAGGGCGCTGATGGATATCCAAGCCTCTAGAGATAGCGTCAGCTACCAAAGTTGCCCATCCCTTCAGGTTTTCGATTTTGAGACGCTTAAAATGATCTCTGATGTATTCCCAAACAGCGTTATTGAAAGGTTCCCACTCGTTGACGAAGTACTGTCGACAAGCTTCTATGCACAGCCTCGTATTGGAAGGTATTCGGAACGCCGTTAAAATCTGGCCAAACTCTCGGGGAGTAATGAAACTTTTCCGTAGGTTGATATATTCAATGACTCGTGTCGGATCTTCAGCGTGATCCAGTAAGAAACTAAAAGTAGGACTGCAAAGATGTGATCTTCAAAGTCAGTGTATACCTCAAAATAAAGGCACATTCCTCTCATTTACCTCGTAAAGATGTCAGAAGTCTGATTCGTGAGAAACTCAAGGAGGCGGCTCGCCCTTGTTAGGACTGCTAACTAATTATTTATCAGAAAGTAGATCATATGACAGTTGGAAGAGGAACTTACACCTAACAATGATGTTTCATAATCTGGATCGTAATCGTAAGTCGATAGAATCGTGGCAGGTGTAAGTATGCCGTCTCTGAAGAGCTCTTGAACCTTTTCAAGGTTGTCATCCCGGAATGCCCGTCTTACCCCTCTACCGAAATTGCTTCCTCTATTAAAGAGAGAAATGACGCGAGGTAGTTGAAATAAAAAGCTAGACGGGGCAAGAGATCCTTGTCGCATTGAGAATTTCACATGCCAATTCAACAACGATAAGCCCAAAGTGAATGTGGAGTCGTTCTGGACTGTAGAGAATTCAGGGCATGTTGGTATTGTGTTCTTTGTCTGCTCTTTTGTCCTTTGAAGAAAGGCCACTCCATCCCAGCATTGTCTCCAGGTCTCGGTAGTAACCTGCGAGTTACGCCTGCCAGAACGAAGCGCTCCACACGACTTGAAAGCTACCTCAGACGATGTTCTTCCAGAAGTCTTTGGCGAACCTGTGGTAGCAGAAGATGATTCAACTGTCCTGTGGGGCGGTCTCATCCTCACCGCCCTATAACATTAGTATATACTTTACTTGGGCTAGGATATCGCTTACAAAGTGACTGATGTTATTTGCAGCTGAAGCAAAGAGAGTAATCCATCCAACTCATCAGTACAAGCGTGTACTTGGTCCCTGTGACGCAAGAATCGTGAACCAATAGTTTTGAGTGGGTTCCGGCTTGGTTTCTGCTTTGCACAAATGATAACAAGAATCCGGTGAATGTGAGACACTTTCTCATAGCAGGCGGAGATTATGCGGTATAGACTGCTGAAAAGAATTGCTCCCGAAGGCCCTCGCAATAGGCACTCATCCTCAAGCCCTGGAAGAAGTTCCTTGAGCGATCCACAAATGGTTTCGATATAATCGAGCTTATTAAAAAGGCTCTTGAGCTGCGTTTCTGCTGATTTATATGCCGAGGCCAAGTCTCTGATAGACTTTGTCGTTTGTATTAGCTGTATTACCAGCGGAATGGCGCCTATAGCTAATGAAGCTGGATCCATTTTCGATTATAAAAAGCTTCAAAAATTTTAAAAGAAAAAAACTTGTCGGAAGGGAAAACCGAACTACCTGATTTTAAGAACCAGCCTGCATGCAATGACTCAGAGAGCAGGGCAGTGTGTCCTGGTTTCATTGGACGGTCCCTACTATGGTGGCTTATTAGGCATACTTTTTGGATTGACTTGTAGGTACCAATGCTGCATAAAAGCCTTGGAGGCTGTACAAGAGGACAATTACAAACGGCCATACGATACGGCAGGCTCTACTAGTTATATCAAAACAGACCAAAGAAGAGCAATGTCGCGTTCTTAATATCTAGGGACAAGTGCATAGCTCTATGATGTCATGTAGAATCATCTCTCGTTCCACTGACAGCTTTGGGTTATTATTGGGGCGGAGCAGCAGTTTGTTGAATGGCGATTTGCAACCATTTCATTACACTGCAATTTTAACCCCGCCGAGGACTGCCACATCTTTGCTGGGAAGCCTGAGATGCGAGTTTAGTTCCTTGGTTTAGGCGACTTGAATGATTTACCTGGAGGTTTTTCTTCTTAATCCATGAACAAGGGCTAATTTTCTGGGTGCTACTATAAATTTGCGCGTCACCGAGAACACAGCAATTGGAATGACGAGCGCGAAACCCATCACGACAAGACGCATACAAACAAACCAACCCTTCAACGAGGCTAAGACCGTCATCAACCTCGAGTTTCAATTCCATGCATCCTTGTTCATGAGCTCATAGTCCATCCTTGTTACAACAGAGGCACAGTCAGCGACAGATAATAGCGAGTCAGCCGCACAAATTCTTTCCATCCCTCTACGGCAGAACTCTACTCTTGTGGCTCGGCTGGAAGGTCGCTTGGCTTCGATTGACCACTTCCCTCATTCAGAGAATAAGCTCCATTCCGGCCAGAACATAAATGCACTTCTTGAGATCGCAGTCATCAATTTCGTCTATGTGAATTAACCATAAAGGCGAGTGTCTCAACGATCCGTGGAAAGAATTGCGACAGAGAAGAAGACAAGAGTTGGACCTGATGGACGATACGGAAGGCCTGTTCGCAACTTCTTTAAATGGCGTACGGCAGTGATTATTCCCTATCCGAAAGCGCTTTTACCTTGGGTAAGCTGGGATGTTTTATCGTTGGCTTATGTGGTGGAGGTGGCAGCATGGCGTCTTTTTATCGCGACACTCTAGGCTAGTCGTGGCCCAGAAGAACGTTGCTCGACGCCGACTCGACATCCATTCTCAGTAACACAACCTCGGGGCATTTTTGAGCTTCGCATGGCGCTCTGTTGGCGCCTGTGTATGCTTGCTTGCCTGCCCAATTAGTGTTATGAACGTACATGCGTACATGGTCAAAGGCAAAAGTACTAATCAACGATATGTCGCACAGCCTATTTACGATCCAAGAGCACATGATCGTCAAGCTCATCTCGATAACCTTCAGGCTAATGGACAATCCGAAAACGTATATCGCAACAACTTCATCAGAATCGGCCGGCTTCTTTGGATGAATGCTGACAAGATTACTGCAGATTTGGCGTAAGGAGGAGAAGAACCTGTCTGAAGATGGTTTTCATCATCTCATATGGACAACGGAAACAAGTGTAATTCTGATAGTCTTTGATGCCTGTTGAGTTAGGATGTATCGTATCTCTGCCTCGATGAACTGGTGTAGAAACATTAGCCCTAGCCCTTACCGCGGACACCGGAGGTTTCGCTCTGGTTACTGAAAATACAGGGGGGCAGTACTACACAGTACGTACAGTGATACCCAGAAGGGAGACAGGGGTAGGTGTTGACGTTAATGTACATACTAATCTTTGCGAGATTATGTAGGCTGTGCGTTTATGTAGATATTATTGAACTGTCTCTATGGCCTTGTGACAAACCCAACCATGTTCTCTAGGCTCAATTTTCAAGTACAGATCCATATGCAAGAGTAAGCTTACAGATGGAGACAATCTCCCGATACAAATGGCTTACTGAGGCATGCTACGACTGCAGATCTCATACACTTTCAGCGATAAATTATCTAACAACGTTACAGTTTAATATATACACAACCACCAGTTACTAGAACTACTATGTTCTTCTTCTCTCTTCTCTTTTCTCCAATCAAACCCCTGCTTGTTAGCGTATGTGATAAGCTTCAGCTAAGCACAATCCATGCCCTTAATCTCCACAAACAAACCTCACTCTCCGATCTCCAGTCTTAGGTCCAGATCTTGGTATTAACAGACATAGCTGCTGGAAATTTTACAACATGGGATGTGCCCAGGCATGACGATACATTCTCCAAGATATTGTTTTGTCACGATAGCACTACCCAGAGCGCCCGGCGTCTGTAGCGCGCCAAACTTTCGATAGATTGCCATTATTGTTACCCACAACTCGTAAGCATATCGAGTTACTATTACCTGTTTAGGCCTACTGGTTCCTCATAATTAGTACATAATTCTTTCAAGGTTTAAAGCTGCCGATTTTATCACGCCTAGCCTACTAGGCTAAGCCCTATAACTGGGCGTTTCTTGAAGAAGGAGTCTTATGAGCATAATCTTAAATTTGAACTTATATCCAAGTATTACAAGAAGACGGTAGAGAGATAAAAACGTGGCGGTTATTAGTGTTGGAGATAGACGCAACGTCAGGTCCTTTATTATGGGAGGTTAAGTGTAACGGCTAGGTACGCCCCTAAGGTCTTGCTGTCTTCCCCTACTGCTCTGAATGCTTTGGGACTTTGGCTAGGTGATTAATTGGTGTAGCGACAAGGGATAAAAGCAGCTGTGGCTAAAGCCTCACCGCATCAAGTCATACCAGGGTAACAATCACCTCAACGTCGCGTCGCTTTGTGTAACGTCGTGCCGGGGTTGCTGCGTGGTTTGAATGAAGGAAGACCTGGGATCATGTGTATTAGTCGGAAGTCAGTCAAAAGCAAGAAAGGGATTATTGCGTGCCGGGTGTTATCCCATCGTTAGGTGATACCTTGGGTCAGATTGAAGACGGGAATAACTCGAGTTTATTATACCAATTCCCAATGTATGATTCAGGTTAATTTATGGGGGATGGTCAATCTTTGCTGCTAGTATTTGTTAGGGTATACCCTTGGTATGTTGGAAGTTTGTATGTGAAAGCATGTATTCGCTATGCTGCTATTCTTAGTGTACCCTGCAAAACTCCAGAGTCTCGTTTCTGCGAGAACATTCTAGGATTACGAAAACATCATTGATAGATTAATCAGGGGATTTTAATGACAAGGTAAAAAATGTACAAGACATCTTTAAGCTAATAAGAAAAACATTTGGGACTAATAGCTTTTATGAATATTTATACAGACGCCGTCTCACCCAGCTCAGATAACCTTTCTTGATGGACCCGTAGAAGGTCTTGACAGACTGTCCTGAGCTCTACAAGAATATCTGCAAATGGTCTTGAATCTCCATAGTCCATAATGTAATCTATGGCCTTTGCAGGCTCTTCCATCTTGTCAATCGTTGTAAGAACACTGCGCGAGGCAGACCAAAGTGAATCAAACTCAGGAAGAAGCTTCATACCATGTCGATACCACCCGGCCTCGGGTAACCGAAATTGACTTAGTCTTGTCATCTCCAGTACCTCTTTTCCTTTTCCCTTATGTGAATTTGCAATACAAGGAGTGGATAAACTTTTGTCTAGTGAAGACTCAGGCGAGTGGGAGGTCTTGGGATACTAAGCACAAGACACAGTTAATGACTGAGAATGGAATTAAATGCAGATGGTGGACTTACGTGCAGAGAAGAATGAGACTCCGACATGTCAGTTGCCCTCCCAGATCTAGCTTGGGTTAGATCGGGCAGAGCAAGTGGAGAATTTAGAAGGGTTGAAAGTTTTGAAGGTAATTGGTTTAAACAATGCTCGTCTGGGGATCCATCTTCTCTCTTTCGCTTCATGATGTTCGGATTGAATTGTGTCTGATATTGGTTCAATAGAGCATTCAACATATATAAGTGGTTTTAATTGTAATGTAATGGAGCTTTGGAAAAGGAGTTCGTAGCTTGCACTGTTCTTTAAAGATTAATCTCAAATAGTGGTGGGAAGACCAAATGGGGCAAGCAGTGTAGATCGGATCGACCAATACCCGGAACTTGGGGTGTGAATGACCAGGTTCTCAAACCACTCACTGGGTGCTGCCTGGAGTAGTGCACCGTATTTAGTTAGCCTCTAGCTGTAGATCTCTTGCGAGCCGTAGATAACACGGCACGGGGAAAAGGAAGACAGGGATTAGAACAAGGTACACGGCTCATCAAAGTCGGAGATCTACTTACTCGAAAAAGGTTATTCGTCAAATAACTTTATCCGATGTCTTGGCGAGATAGATCGAGGGCATGAGCAAGATCCAGGAAACAAGAGATGCACAATATCGCAATCATGTGATATGCTCGTGACATGACTGCGTCATCCGTGGAAAAGACACGCCGATGAATATCGGGCTTGTGGAGAGAAATGATAGGCTACTGCTGCGTGTCACAAAATGACCTCTGTTATTGTCTTACAATGCAACATGACCATTTTTATGAAGACAATAGCGCTAGTTTCCGGTGACCAGTCTGACGGGACTAGTGCCAAGAGACACAGTCCTGTTGTATCAGTCCGTGCGGGGAAGATAACAAGGTAGGGAAGCCAAGACCTGTGCCGCCATCTTACCTGTCAGTCTATGAGAAAGAAGCGGGGGATTACTGATCAGTTAATCATGGACGTATAGAAACTGGGATGGGTACCTAAAGTTCCAGGGATTTAGTGTGCATCGGAGATTACTGTTCGTTCCATGCTGTTCTTTTCAGCTTCTTCCTGTTGGTGAAGAATCGGCGTCATGTAGTCATGGCTTGTTTTCTCATCTATCTATAAATAGGAATGCTTCTGAAGCTATATTTATCGTATCGCGGCATTAACTAACTCTTGCAACGGTATAGCCACTTGAAAGAAAACGCAGGCTATCAGGCTCAAGACAGACGCATCCGGATCCTGAGCTTGAGCCCTAATGCAATAAGATGCAATTGTGTTCAAGCCCACCAAATGTGCAACATCAGACATACTTAAGAGGGCAAATAAGCTGAGACAGCCATGCTCCCCATCTGAACCTGGGATACCTAAGTCAGGTTTGTCCCATTTATACAGACTCAAGTCTTGAATTAGATTTAGTGACTCTTGTTGAAGTGTTGTCATCTACGACCTTCGAACATCTCCTCTAACTATGTAAGGCCTCTCGCCAGGACGGTTCAAAAGAGAAAAGGAGAAAAAAGAGAGATGGGGTTTCACGTAAGATCCCCGAGGTAGTGGGAGGAGTTAATACAGCCTTCCTCGCGAATAAGGCAGATTTTTAAACAGATTCCGACTTTTAGGACATTTGCATGCGGTATGAGCCTCTGAAGATATGAAATCTGTGACGAACAGCTATTTGCACTGAGGGAAGCATAAGAAGAGTGATTGAAGAGACCTTGTTTCTTCTCAGTTCTTATGGTAATGAGAACGGCCTTTTATAGCTAGCTCTCGCGTTTGATAGGGTTCATAAAGCTAGGGTTCATGCCCAGACCAGCATTAGGCTCGGTGATATTCCCGACAAAATCCAAATATAGTGTTTTCTTATGTCGCTTGTGTATGCAGGTTCAGGCCTGGTGATGCGCTTGACGCTTGACGTGTATGACGTATCAGGCAATGTAGGGCAAATATTACTGTCACTGAGGTGTTCTTTTGTTAAAATCAAGTCAAGCGTGGGTTTCACTGATTTGCTTGTGCCTGTGGATGGCTTCGGACTGTTCTGGTTGGACGTTGGTTCTCAACGAGAAAGCGGTCAAGGGATGTTGCGTTGACTGGTCCTCAAGACCTCCAGTACCAAATCGCCCAAATCAGGATCCCTGAAAAACCTGCCTCTCACACCGTCATTCTCGTCTCCTTGCAGGCCGTTGGACATCGGCGCCTCTGCGATAAATCCATGAGCGGTATTGGGCAATTCGATAACTCATTGTACCCAATGCTTTGCTATCAAGTAGCCCAGACTGCAACCTCCTGATCCGGCGGTCGACATCTGCGTAGCTTCTGATTGATGCTGCGAGGTGTTGTAGCTTTTTATTCCGTGTCTTGCCACGTTCAATCGCATGGCGTCTTACTTGGCTGCGGACTTTCCGACTGGACGGCGTACTGATCTTGACAAGCATGCGCAGCATGCCTGTGGCCTTCATTGCCAGAGAAGAAAGGGAATAGCTTTACATGTAGAGACATTCTTGCCACTGCCAATCAATGTGCTTGACGACTAGACTTCACACCACTCTGAGAGCCATCGTACCTTGTTTGATCGTGTATAGCTAGTTAGTACATCTGATTTATAAGTCCTTCGCTTGGTAAGTTCCATGAATGAAGGCGGGTAATATTGGCAGCTCAGTGATAGCTAGAGTACTGGAGACACAAGTTATTGTCTCTGCTAGTGCTGGGGGATGCTGCGTTGAAGGAAAAATGGCATTTTGGCAAATAAGTATTGAAGAACATACCATCAACAAAAGAGATAAAGCCAATGGCTAGTTTCACATAAAATTGAATTCAGGTCGTTACCCTAGGACGACGTGGATGGACAGATGGTCAAGGAATTAAACGCCATTCTTTTATTACTTCAGTGCTACTGTATTCGTTAGTATACTATCTTAACTTTGCCGAGGGCCGAATCAATAGCACGCCGACGTCCGTATATGCCGACAATGCCTACTCGAAGATACTGCACAAAGACCATTACTAATCCGTAACATTTGATATGCGGGAAAATAGCTTAAGCCAGCGACTCTCCACCATACCCTGTATTTATCCCCGGATTTCAGGTTTGATCTAGATAGCCGATGCTTATAGGCGCACTAGATAATAGCAACCATCCTAGAGAGAATACGGAAGCAAGATCATCGATCTACTTTATCTGGCCCTGTCGGATCGAGTACCTTCTTCCTATGTAGTACAGGGCCGAGGTTACTCAGACATACACCCCTCGGCCCCTGCACTGCTCATATCATACTACCCACTAGGATAAAATGGAGGTTTATAACTTGACCAGGGCGAACGTAATTTGACAATCGATGCATATCGAACCTAAATTCAATTCAAAATTTCCAACCCTTAAAGCACTTGAAGAAGGTCTGACTTTCAATATTCACCTTCCATTAAGTACCTGTCCACCATGTCCCAATTATTCGATTGGCTCAGTGAGCCAAGGACTAGGATTTCTTACTTGCTTATTTTAATAGCATGTGTAAGTTTTCTGTTCTTTATCCTGTTTCAGCAAGCTTTTATTAAGACGAATCTTATGCATTTAGCCAGCACTATATATCGTTTGGATGATGATATATAATATCGCCTTCCATCCACTTCGAAAGTATCCTGGGCCGAAATCATGGGCTATGACACAGATACCCTTCTCGCTGGCGTGGACATCCGGTGAAGGGCACAAGAGAATCTACAACCTGCATCAAAAGTATGGCGACATTGTTCGTGTGGCCCCGAATGAACTCAGCTTTGGATACCCGGAGGCATGGGATGATGTCATGGGACACCGGAAGCGTGGACAAGCTGAGAATGGCAAAGATCCTGACTTCTGGAGAGGTAACGACATTTACACACTGGTGGGGTCTAATCGTGAGAGGCACAGCCGTTTGCGAAAGATCTTGTCCCACGGATTTTCAGCACAAGCCATGATGGAGCAACAACCCGTCTTCCAGCGTTACGTCAACCTCATGATGGACAAAATGAAGGCCGCTTCGTCCGGAGGTCAAGCTCTCGAGATGACCAGCTGGGTCAACTGGGCCACTTTCGATATGGCTGGAGATCTCATCTTTGGCGAGTCCTTTGGTTGTCTTGAAAAGTCAGAGTTCCATCCCTGGGTAAAGCTCCTCTTCAAGCACATCCAGGGTTTTGCAGTTTCTACTGCCGTGATTCGATACCCTTTTGCAAACACGCTTATCAAACTCATGACGCCCAAGAGCATCGCAAAGGACATTCAAGCTCATAGCGCCTTTACCGAGGCACAAGTTGGCAAGCGCATGGCATACGAGAACCCTCGGCCTGATTTCATGGAGCCCATGATCAGGGCCCGAGAGAAAGGTGTAGGTTTGCCATGCCGCACAAACGAGAAACTGAGATGGTGCTGACACCTGCTGTAGCAAGTCTCCGACACAGAGGTCATCGCTAATGCGCACAACTTGATTGTTGGAAGTTCAGAGACAACTGCAACCACCCTATCAGGCACGATATACTTGCTAGCGACCAACAAACTAGTCCTGGCCAAGCTCTACCGAGAGATCAGAGACACCTTCCAGAGCGGAGATGAGATTGACCTCATCAGCGTCCAGAAGCTGGAATACATGTTCGCAGTCCTTCACGAGGGGCTTCGCATCTACCCAGCTGTGCCCGCTGCGATTCCTCGCAAAACAAGCGAAGGGGCGATGATTGATTCACACTATGTCCCAGCCAATGTAAGTTTATAGCCAACGACTCTATCTCGCTACTACCCCCTTGCTTACAGTCGAAAATTAGACAATCATTGGTATTTGGCAGTGGCCTATGTTCCACAACCCCAAATTCTTCAAGGACCCCGAGTCTTTTGTTCCAGAGAGATGGCTTGGTGATCCCAAGTATGACAGCGACAAAAAGGCAGCCATGCAGCCCTTCTCTGTTGGTCCTCGTAACTGTATTGGCAAAAAGTACATTGTCCAATCTATGTTTCTGTATATCTAATGTTCGATGCTAACTCGACTGTAGCCTTGCGTATGCTGAAATGCGTTTGATCTTAGCAAAGTTGATATGGCACTTTGACCTTGATCTCGACCCCCGTAGTGAGGGATGGTTGGAAAAGCACACGGCCTACCTACTCTGGGAAAAGCCAGAACTATGGATTCGTCTCACTCCAAGGCCTGATCTCGAGACTGAAAAATAAAAGATCTCGGGAACATGGTTCAAGTAGGTTTAGGTGGACCCAAGTAAGGACCTCGGTCATAAAGATCTACTTGGACTGGAATGAAAGTCCGTTGAAATTAGTTAGCAAAGGTCATATAGGGTTATTATGTACAATGCCAGATACCATCGGTAGCACTTTGTAAGAGAAGCCTTGTTTGCGACATGTCTATCTATTGTTAAAGGCCATGAAGCATAACGTGATTTGCCAGTTAAGATATGGTGCTGTAGCTTTGGGACGTACATCATTTTTCGATGGTAGTGTTCGACAAAGCACCGGGAATATGACTGCACTTCAACCATGTTTATTTTAACTCCTAACTCACTGCGTTCTTTGAAAGTTTGTAACAGAATAAAACAATGATAGACAGAAGCGTAAATCTCTCGAGTTGCTTTGGCTTTGCCCGCCAAGGCACCGGCTAACGATGCTTCTAACCCGTTTCACAACTTCTCCCTGTCTATAGTCCGCGTCTTAGACTGGTATGCCTTAACGAGCTGACGAATGGCCAGATCAAACATAACATCCTCAGTGCCTCCAGGGATCCTTGCGGCCGGCACCTCACGGTAGATCTTCTCCACCAGCTCTCCCTGGCCTGTACGAGTGTAGCCGTTGCCCCCGAACAGCAGAACGGCACATCGCGCACACTCATCCACCACGAGACCTGCCTTGGCCTTGGCTAGTGCGATAAGGCCTCCCAGGCTTTGCCGCATTTCTTGACCCTCCCGGTTGGACAGTTGATAGACTAACTGTTCCGTCCAAGCGGAGACTGATTCAAGTTCTGCCCCAGCCCTGGCTAATCGGTTGCGAACGACTGGTTGCTCAATGAGAGTCTTTCCAAAGGCCTCGCGCTTGAGAACGTAGGCGAAGGCTGCAGAAAGAGCAGCTCTGGCCGTCGAGACAACTCCGATGGAGATGGCAAGCCTTTCGTGATTGAAGTTCCGTGTTATCATCTTCATACCTTGACCTTCCTAACCGAATGGTTAGTTGAGATAACAAAAAGATTGGATCTCTTATAAGAGGTCAAGAGTCGTACGTACCTCGCCAATTAGATTTTCGACCGGAACCTTGACATCCTCCAGATCGATAAAGGCTGTACCACTTGTGGTTCCACCACATGTCTTCATCCGGCGCGTAGTAACGCCTGGATAATCTAGCAGCGGCACAACAAGAAGGGAGAGCCCCGGAGCCCCGAGGCCTCCTGTACGGACAGCCATGGTAGCATAGTGGGACCAGAGGCCGTTGGTAATCCTAACCACGACGCATAATATGTTAGTGCAAGTTTGGAATGGGCAGTAATATGGAACAACTTACCACTTCTTCTCTCCATTGACAATGTAGAATTTACCGCAGGGGCTCTTCTCTGCTGTTGTAGTGATGTTGGCAACGTCGCTGCCAGCATCGGGTTCGGTTATCGCAATACAGATCCGTTTCTTCCCCTTTATCAGATCCGGGAGCAACCTGTTCTGTAACTCCTGGCTGCCGTAAGTGATAATAGGAGGCATGCCATATGCCATGCCTGTTGCCAAAGAGGAGGCTGGACCGCTGATACCTAATCTGCGCATCTCAGTGATGTAGATCGAGAAGTGCATGTAGTCGAAATCTTGGATCTTCAACCCCCCTTCGAGCTCGGTGATACCGAGGCTCTTGAGCATATCAATAGGCAGTGGAGCGGGTAGGTTTGGAATGAGCATATTATGCTTAGAGAAGGTCTCAAAGACATGCTCAGGCACGCTCCCTTCAGTTTCCCATTGCAAAGCATTAGGCATCAGGTGCTCCGAGACGAAGTCACGGCATACTTTCTGCCACGTCCTGTGAGATTCCTGGTAATAAGGTGACGGAAGGCCCATGAGCCACGGAGGTTCGGAAAATGGTACTGGCATCGATGTTGGGGAACTCATGGTGGCGAGAGTGGTACTGCGATAGAGGAAGAGGTTATGGTTGAAAGGAAGAACAGGAGGTTGAATTGTCAGGAATTGTGAATCCTGGAACTGTTATCTAGCTACATTTAATTTTCAAGAGATAGACAAATAAGAAGAAAGCACTGTGGTCTACTGTGCATTTCCCGCCTTGACTAGGTGAGACACCAAACAGGCGTGCTGCAAGAGCCGGTAATTAACCATGGCTTTGATTGCCGAGGGCCGACACACAGCTCGTTGGGGGTAATATTGAGAACAATGAATCAATGATACTTGGTTACAACGGCGCAAATCTACTGTAGAAATCCTTTTTGGGCAAAGCTCATGTCCAACTTATTGTTATCTTTCACTTGAGCACGAACGCACCGCACCGCCCGCTTTTTATATCCGGATAGCCATGATATAAGCCCTCTCGCACTCTGTTTCTATATGTCCTTGACTAGCCCTGAAAGATAGAAGGAACCAATCCTTCATAATTGGCGTCAATATGGCTTCTTATGCCACGCGATTCGCACGTTCCTTCAGCTCAACCGCTGCGTCACGGTCCAATCTCTGCAGGAGCACCGTCACGAAGGCTGTGGTAATTGACGGCGACAGAGCCAGGCTTGATCCAGCGCGGCGAGTACCAAGACCCTCAGATGATATGGTCCTCGTGCGACCGGTTTCTGTCGCGCTGAATCCAACAGACTGGAGACACATCCGAGGCCACAGAGCAAAGGACGGATGCATCATAGGCTGTGACTACGCTGGCATTGTCGAGTCAGTCGGTTCCGCTGTGACCAAGAAATGGAAGCCTGGCGATAAGATATTTGGCTGCGCTCACGGTGCCAACCTTGTAAATCCAGACGATGGGACCTTCGCCGAGTTGGCGTCCGTCATTGGGGATCTGCAGATGCGGGTGCCAGACTCGCTGAGCTTTGAACAGGCTGCGACTTTGGGTTTGGGAACAGGCACTGTCGGACAGGGTCTTTTTCACAAAGCATTGAAGCTCAAGCTACCTAGCGTGGAAGCAGCTGGCCGGGTCAAGCATCGCGAGCCTGTTCTAATCTACGGAGGCGGCTCTGCGACGGGAGCATTGGGAATACAATTTGCCAAAGAGTAATAAACACCGATATCCCTTCCTATATGCCCCCTGATCAATACAAGTATTAAACTTTCTATAGAGCTGGATACACCGTCATCACCGTCTGTGCACCCGAGCAAGTCGAGTACGCCAAAGCTCTAGGCGCACATTTCGCCATTGAGTATACCGATCCAAAGGCCGGAGCCAAGATTCGAGAATATACAAATAACAAGCTACGACTCGCATGGGACACGATCAGTATACAAGACTCGGCGCGCATATGTGCCGAAGCTCTTACCAACTTGTCATCTGAGAAACCTGTCTATGGCACCCTACTTCCAGTCAAGAGTCCCCGACAGGACGTGGAATCGATCGCGACCGTGTTTCACACAACCTTTGGCAAAGACTTCAAGTTTGGACCTCAGGACATGCCAGCCAGTAAGGAGGACTACGAATTTGGAAAGTCCTTCTACGGCCTCGCGGAACAATTGTTAGCCCAGGTTGGTATGCCCTCTATACTAGGCGTGGCACTGGTGTAGATTTACCGCGAGTTTCACATTCAGTTGCGGATGCTAATAATCTATGTTTAATTAGGGTCGCATTCGGCCACACAAAAGCCGCGTTGGAGAGAATGGATTGGAAGGGGTACTACATGGGTTAGCAGAACTGGAAGCGGGCAAGGTTCACGGGGAGAAACTCGTTTATAATATAGCAGATACGCCTTAAGAAAGATTAAATTTGATGGATGGGCTCGGAGGCCAAAATGTCGTCGAAAACATAAACAGAAAATTTTGACATTTCTGTAAGCCACGGAAACTCTCCAAAGAAAAGGTTTTAATTCGAATAACACTGTGTATGCTTCCGTATTTAGCAATATCAATAAATAAATAATTTCCAAGTTGTCACTCCAACCATTAGATAATGCTTCTGCCATTCAATCCTTAATACAATGTATTGTGACCACTCTATCACAGAAATCCTATCATCCTTATTGACGCTGATTCCTTGGCTTAAAAGCTCTTGCACGCCGCGAATCGGTTTACCAGAGCCCTCTTTACGACAGAAGCAGATGGTGCGAATCGCTGGAAAGCGTGCGGCACACCTTCGTAAACATGAAACTCAACTGGGATGTCTGCCTCGATGAATCTTTGAGCGTAGGCAACATTCTCACGCAGAAACATGTCGAGTCCGCCACAATCTAGATACAAAGGTGCAAGCCCCTCAAAGGCCTGTAGACGTGATGGCGCAGCGACTGGAGGCACATCATCGGTGCCGTAGAGGTCTCCCAAGTACGACATCCAACCTGTTAGAACGTCCTCGATGCCGAAAATGGCGAGACCATCGGTATGATCCACTGTGAGGCGATCGTCAAGCATAGGATAGATGAGAATCTGTTTGGCCAGCGGAGGCGATAGCTGCCTATCCCTAGCAAGGATGGCCACTGCCGCGGCAAGTCCACCTCCTGCGCTCTCCCCCATGAGGGCGATGCGCTTAGGGTCGAGGCCAAGTGTAGCTGCGTTTGCCTGGACCCAGAGTAATGCGGACCAGCAGTCCTCAAGTGGCACCGGAAAGGCATGTTCAGGAGCGAGTCGGTAGTCGATCGACAGCATGGGGACTCCGGTGGTAGAGACATAAGCTGCTAGCGTGGCCGAGTAGTCACTTGCGCTGGAGCATGTGTATCCGCCCCCGTGGATGTGAACTATACCAGGCCCAGGTTCCCTCTTTTCATCTTTTAAACGAAAGTGTAGGATTTCCACCTTGAACCCGTCTGTTGCTTGAGCAGAGTGTACCTGTTTCTCAATACCCTCTGGCAAGGGTTGCGGACCGCCTGCACCCCGAATGAAGTCCTCGATTCTTGTCCTCCGGCTTTCCACGTCGCCAACTGGGAACACCTCCGCTTGCGCGGCTATTCTGGCTGCTCCTAACCGATAGAACTCAGGGTCGTACTTAAGTCGAGACATCATAAATATTGGTTTGGTTGGGCGATGATGTGATTCTCTATTTGAAATTTTTGTAATTGTTTCACAGAATACAATTAACTGTTACAAGCCGCATTTGGTACCCCATGGAGAGTCAGCGGCCAGTGAGTTGATAATTGAATGGTTTAGATAACTTTTAAATCATGTTCCAGGCTTTATTTACTTGATCCGCGGGCCGACAATTATCTGGATTCCCACGGGCCCGAACCTCAAACACTTATTCTTCGTCAGCTCCCCTGTCACGTTCGGTAGCCGTGGAGTAGCCTCGGGTTTGGCGAACGAGTATGCTACGGTCCTTTGAGCTTTACAGTAGTTTCACCAAAATCCTCATGGCCATCCGCTAAATAAACACGAATCTACCTTTTTAAACATAATACTGATAATACTGCGTGGTGACTCTACACATCGTCTCAAATCGACAAGTCTTTCTTTTCATGATTGTTTCTAGTTACTATTAACTTTTCCAAACCTTACTACTGGACCTTCAAGTCACAAGAAACGCTTCGGTTTCGGAAAATGCATCTCCGCTATGATAATCAGGTGGTGGTGGTCACTGGGGCCGGCTCTGGACTTGGTAGAGCTTACGCCAAATTCTTTGCCTCTAGAGGCGCCAGCGTGGTAGTCAACGACCTTGGAACTTCTCTGAGAGGTGAGGGGCAAGGCTCCAAGGTAAAATGGAACTTTAAGGGCTTCGAATTTTGATAGTACTGCTGCTAACCCGGTAGCATAGAGCGCAGACACAGTGGTGAGCGAGATTGTTGCAGAGGGCGGTAAGGCAGTGGCCGACTATCATTCGGTCGAGGATGGAGCTGCTATTATCCGAACAGCGATATCGACTTTTGGGCGCATTGATGTTCTCATCAACAACGCCGGCATCTTGCGTGATGTTAGTTTCAAAAACATGACGGATGCCGATTGGGATTCGGTCCAAGCAGTCCATATGAGAGGTGTTTACAAGACAACTCAGGCTGCTTGGATCCACTTTCGCAAACAGAAGTTTGGCAGGGTCATTTTGACATCGTCGGCTGCTGGGTTGTACGGCAATTTCGGCCAGTGTAATTATGCTGCTGCCAAATCTGGCATGATCGGTCTGGGTGAGACTCTTGCCAAAGAAGGCTTGAAGTACGACATTCGTACCAACATCATTGCTCCCGTGGCTGCGAGTCGCATGACAGCCACCGTGATGCCACCGGAGCTGCTTCAGCATCTAACGCCTGAATGGGTGGTACCACTAGTCGCGGTTCTTGCTCACAAGAGCAACACCTTGGAGAACGGCTCCATCTTTGAGGTAGGCGCCGGTCATGTTTCCAAGATCCGATGGGAGAGATCGAAGGGTGCCATTCTTGGATGCGATGAGACTTTGACTCCGGGAGCTGTGCTTGGACGATGGCAGGAAATCAACGACTTTACAAACCCCGATTACCCTACTACCACGGCTGATCTGGTCGGACTTCTGAAACGATCACAGAATCTGCCACCTAATACGCAAGAGGAAGATATCCGATTCAATGGAAAGGTGGCCGTTGTCACTGGTGGAGGTTCCGGGTAAGTAACACCAACCAGGAAGCAAATGCCACTCACTCAAACTTTTTGGCAGACTAGGTAGGGCGTATTGCTTGGAACTGGCCAAGCGTGGCGCATCTGTCGTTGTAAACGACTTGATGGACCCAAACAGCGTTACAAGCGAAATAAAATCGTTTGGCGGAGTGGCTGTACCTGACAAAAACTCTGCCGAAGATGGTGATGCTATCATCGAGACTGCTATTCGTGCGTTCGGAAGGGTTGATATCTTGATCAACAACGCAGGTATTCTCCGAGACAAGTCATTCCAGAACATGACAGACAAAATGTGGGATGATGTGAACAACATTCATCTGCGCGCGACCTACAAATGTGCAAAGGCGGCGTACCCCTACATGATCAAACAGAAATACGGCCGTATCGTGAATACCACTAGCACGAGCGGGACGTACGGAAACTATGGCCAGGCAAACTATGCTGCAGCTGTAAGTACTTACCTGCTTCTTGTATTTTATTTTATATGAGTCAGTACTTACATCATGACAGAAAACAGCCATTGTCGGCTTCTCCAGAGCATTGGCCATCGAGGGCCGAAAGCATAACATTGTGGTCAACTGTATCTCACCATCGGCCGGCACCAACCTCACCAAAGGCGTTTTACCAGAAGAAGTGGTCAAGTCTCGCAAGCCGGAGTATGTAGCGGCTATTGTGCTACTCCTATCATCAGACAAGGTTCCTCGCGACGCTAGTGGCAAGATATTCGAGGCTGGCTGTGGATGGCAGGCGGTGACAAGATACCAGCGATCAGATGGCTATGACTTCCCAGTCGACAAACCTCTCACACCTGAGACGGTACTTGAGAAGTGGAGTGAGATTGTCTCATTCACTCCTAGCAAGACAACTACCCCCGAGGAAGCTTCTGATACTCGCCGACGCATTATTTCCAACATTGAAAAGTGGGAAAAGACCTCTTCACCGAACCACAATTGGCTGGATGCTATTGAGAAGGCAAAGAACGCGACGCCTCAGCCAACTCGGATGACCCTTTCCGACAAGGACTTGATCCTGTACAATATGTCTCTAGGAAGCACCTCATCGCAGCTGCATTGGGTTTACGAAAGTGATCCTGGGTTCGACGTGATCCCTTCATTTGGTGTCATTCCTGGAACGACAGCAGCCAGACCGTTCGACCTGAAAGACCTCGTGCCTAACTATTCCTACAAGAAACTTCTGCATGGAGAGCATTACCTTGAGATTCACCGTCTTCCCATCCCTGCAACCGGAACTTTCGTATCAGAGAGCAAGCTTGTCGATATTCTGGATAAGGGCAAAGCAGCAGTTGCGATTATTGGCACGACCACTAGGGATGAAACTACCGGAGAAAAGATGTTTTACAACGAACTTACTCTTTTCATTCGTGGAGCAGGTGGATTTGGTGGTTCCTCCACCAGAAGTGATCAAAGCAGGGCCACTAGCTATGCCGTCCCAGACCGTAAGCCCGACACGTTGGTGGAAGAGAAGACTTCCCACGATCAAGCAGCCCTGTACCGCCTTAACGGTGACAGAAATCCATTACACATTGATCCAGCAGCCAGTGCCGCTGGGGGCTTCAAGACACCCATTCTACACGGTCTCTGTTCTTTCGGAATCGCTACCAAGCATGTCGTGTCAAGCTACGGTCCCATCTTCAGCATCAAGGTTCGGTTTGCGTCAACCGTGGATCCTGGGCAAACTCTGCAGACTGAAATGTGGCGCGAGGGGAACCTTGTTATTTTCCAAACCAAAGTCAAGGAAACTGGCAATGTCTGTCTGGCTGGTGGAGGTGCAGTTCTCCAGGGACCAACTAAGATGCACTTGTGATTTGTGAAATAGGTTGCTTTGCTCAAGGATTGAGTGGATGTCTGAGAGAATCTCATTAGAATCTAGATTTATATGGTCATTTCATAAATATCACGCCTTTTTACACAGCTTCCCATATTACTCCCCCTGCCCTGAGTCTAAAGCGTACTTCTAATTTATCTTGACTAATTCTGTACTTCACCATGAGAACAAATCTGCTCACACAATGAGTAGTTGTATTCAATCAACCTGCATTGATTATCAGGCAGGGGATGTTAAAAGCCCATTGATGAATAGGTTTGGTTGGCTGACTGCCCGATAGGTTACAACCCACCTACAATAGCGAGGCGAGCTGAGAAAGCCGAGGTCACTCGACCAAGGTTGTTTTCGGCAAGCAGTCACTTGAACTAGGCGGACTGCACCGAGTTTGGTCACGGCCAATAATACATTTATTTGGTTTTGTTTACAGTCATTTTGAACACAATACCCATTTTTCAATCATACAACCATCCAATTAATTGCAAATTCTGCGTTGCTTAGACTCCAACGTTCGCCATGAACTTTGAACTACCCCCGGACATACAGAGCTTCTTGTCTCGCCTCGACTCATTTATTCAAGACATAATTCTGCCCTTACAGCAGAAGGACGACAATGACCGCTTTTTCGACTACCGCCGAGAGTCTTCACGAACTCAATGGCAGAACAAAGGCCTGCCAACCGAAGAGTGGGAGAGCTTATTACATCACACCAAAGGTCTTGCCGACAAAGCAGGCTTCTATCGCTTTGCCTGTCCCCAGGAGTTTGGTGGTTCCGGTGAAGCATCACTGAACCTGTACATGTGTGCTACTCGATACCATCTCTCATCCAATCCTCTGTACGGTGGCGGCGTAAGCTTGGCCAATGATCTGCAGAGCGAGCACAGCATTGTTGGAAACATGCCCTTTGTCATTTTGATCTATCACTACGGTACAAAAGAGCAACAGCAAATGTTGATTCCACCAAGTATTCGCGGAGAAATGCGAGCAACGTTCGGATTGACTGAGATCCATCACGGCTCTGATGCAACGCATATGGAAACAAAGGCTGAGCCTGTTACTCTACCTTCGGGCGAGGCGGGGTATAAAATCAACGGGAACAAGAAATGGCAGACTGGTATGCATCACGCCAATTACTGCGTTGTCTTTGCTAGAACATCCGGACGAGCCGGAGACGCCAGCGGAATCACCGCGTTTCTGGTGCCACGGGATTCACCCGGCGTCACTGTTGCATCTTATGAGTGGACGCTCAATATGCCAACCGACCACGCCACGGTTCTCTTCAAAGATGTTATCGTCCCAGCATCAGCCATCCTGGGCCCTCGTGACAACGGCCTAGCCATCGCCCAAACCTTCACGCACGAGAACAGAATCAGACAGGCTGCTTCCAGCTGCGGCGCTGCTCGATACTGTATCCAACGAAGTGTCGAGTACGCCAACAATCGCAAAGTCTTTGGGAAACCTCTCTCCGTCAACCAGGCTATTCAGTGGCCGCTTGTGGAGCTGTCAACTCAGGAAGAGATGTTGCGACTCCTCATTCTTCGCACGGCAGTGGAGATGGACGACGTTACGGCACGAGCCAAAGCAAACGGCAAAGCACCCTGGGTCGCCATTGAGAGGCAGCTGGGACACAAGATCGGCATGTGCAATTATTATGCAAATCGGCTGGCCTGTGAAGCCGCTGATCGTGCAATGCAGATCCATGGTGGGGATGGATACTCTAGACATTTTCCGTTTGAACATATTTGGCGCCATTTCAGGAGATATCGTATTACAGAGGGCAGCGAAGAGGTGCAGATGCGCAAGATTGCAGCATACCTGTTTGGATACAAGACTACTGGGCAAGATGCAAGGAAACCTAAGGAGATAAAGCTGTAAGCTGAGGGTTGGTCGCCGTATGGTGGGCATTAGATACATAACAAAACATGGGGTTCCTCTCGGACTGATACTAGCCATAGCTTGTTAGGGAACACTGTAAATAGCATGAACTATCTTTCTAATTAACCCTTTAATTTATCATCAATCCTTTCTTCTGTTTCTCACTCACAACCTCCGGTGACATATTTTAGACTTGTACCTACCTACGTACAAGATATGGACACCCCGAGTTAAAAGGTCACCTCGGCATCTCAGCCGGTAAGCTCATCAAGGATCAAGGCAGTGAGAAGTAAGAATAAGACAAGACAAAGGCTAGGGATTCGTTGGCGGCACCAAGTCACACTTAGTTACGTCAACACACTATCCCTTGGCAACTACTTTTACATATTGTATAACTATTTATCAGGTTCCAATACCATTCATTGCCCATCATTGATGATTATATGGATCTTTCATAAACCTTATCCTAAAGATTTCCATATCTAACGGCAATATGGCCAATACTCTGCCCAAGTCCACGCCTGCGTCAAATCTAGAGGCATGTCCCTGCGTGAAAGGGCAGACAGAAGCCGTAACCCAGAACATCCATGATACATCAATTTCCTGGACGACAAAACGCGGTGATAAGAGACGCCGAGCCTCACAAGCCTGCTTAGCATGCAGGAAACGAAAAGTGCGATGCGATGTGACAGTGAGTGGCACGCCATGTTTGAACTGTCGATTAGATGGGCAGGGCTGCGTGGTGAAATCCAGAGGGCACAGTTAGTAAGTCATCTCGCGGAGCAGGCCACCTGGAGGCTTTACGTCTAACATGATTCAGCAGATGGAGAAAGCCGAAATATCTCCTAAGCAGCAGGGAAGAAGCATGCCCGCCCAATACTCGGGTGGTCTTGTCGCCGTCATATTATCTCGAGCTTGACCAAGATGAAGATGTATCAACCCCGCCTTGTCAGCCAGCACCGACGACAGAGGAAGCTGTTACTATCGAAACACCAGAGAAGATTATCAGTCCTACATATACCCACACGCTATCGTTGGTTCATAAAGAGGATGATACGTGGGCTAACATACTGGGTCCGGTCCCGGAGCTTTCGGTTCATGCTATACGGGGATTATGGTCCGACAAGGAAGTTTCGATGCCCCTAAAGTCTCAAGTGCCCAGGCCAAAGCCTCTTTCACCTGGAAGAATGAGCGGCTTCGTTCTATTTCCTTTCTATCGCTTTCTTAAGCAACCACCCTCATGGGAGGTAGACGCAGACGCAGCCAAGCTTTTGGAGCAGCGTGGCTGTCTCCACGTGCCTGCTCAGGGCATACTAGAAGAGTTCATGCACAGCTACTTCCTGTATTTCCATCCCTTGGTTCCATTATTAGACGAGAAACTATTCTGGGAATCTTATGATGGGCAAAGCGGTACAGATGGATATCTCTCACTATTCGTGTTACAGGCGATGCTCTTTGTATCCTGTCCAGTAAGGTCGCCCTGATTACTTTAGACCATGTTTAGACTACTGCTAACCTATTCAAAGTATGTTTCACTAGAATTACTAGGGCTTCTCGGCTTTCGTACTGTCAAGGAAGCGCGAGCTGAGTTCTACTCAAGAGCTAAGGTAGAGTTCCATCTCCCTTCACAGTTCATGGCCGTAGTGTAACTAATAACTTCTCTGCCAGACTCTATTCGATCTCCAATCTATACTCGACGATCAAGCTCGAGCACAAGGAGCCTTGATGCTCACATACCGCACCATGAGCTTCAACGACAAGAGCCCTGCATACTGGCTCGGCATTGCAATCCACTACGCCAAGTGCGCCGACGCTTATCGCTATCATGAGAAACACGATACACAAGAGCGTGGTTCACTCAAGCGTCTGTGGTGGTGTTGCGTCCTTCGCGATCGAATCCTAGCCTTGGCACTTCGTCAGTCACCAATGATAAATCTCACCGCATACGACTTTAGCCGACCAGGACTGTCATTTAGTGACCTTTCTCATGAGATTCGAACGTCGCGAGTGTATGACGCCACGGCGAAGCGTGTCATAGTGCAGGTTGCTATTGTGCTATGTGATTTGGGCGTTATTCTCAGCGACATACCACCAGTGTTGAATTTATCCATGTTCCAAGACAATGGAGGGGATATCTTGCGCCATGAAGAAATCGAACATCTTGCCTTGAGGCTCGATAGTTGGTATGACGAGATCTATGCTATCTTTCGATTACCCGCTCTCATCACTGGAGCACACGAATCGCTTGTACTGTTTTCCAACGTCCTGTATACTTATTATCAGTACGTATCGCTTGGTGTTTCGACCAAATCTGGTTGGTGGAATCGACTAACATTCCATAATAGTGCAGCAAAGGCCTTACTATATAACCACACATTACTGAGTACGGCTTCGCCCAAACGAGGGCAGCTCGATCAATATCACATAAACACAAGGCTTGGAGCTCATACAAACCTCGGTCGCTGCTTGCGAAGTATTACAGAGAACCTAATGGAGTTGGACCATTCGGGATTGATAAAATACCTGCCCATCACCTTGTGAGTAGCGCGAGAAGCAATGGATGTAAATGGCGGTCACCGACACTAACTAAACTTTGACTACAGCATCAGCTTTGCGGCTACTCCCTTCGTCTGGTATCTGCTACAGTCCCAAATGCAGAGTTCAGACGACCGGACAGCCGACATGCAGCAAGATTTACAGTCGCATCTCGATATCATGAATCGTTTCAGTCACCTTTATGAGAACGCAGAAAGCACCGTCAACTGCATTAAGGACATTGTGGAACATATCAAGATCAACGAGCCGCTACCACGGTCCGATCTCGCTGTCGCTCCTCAACCCGAGCCTGATGCGGATGCGGATGTATTGCGGGGACCAAACCTGATCAAAGAGTCTTGGGGAGATAATACTTGGAGAGACATATTGCTGAAAGACCCCCAGAAATATCTCCGCATCGCTTTGACGGTGGAATTCTCGCTCGCCCGTGGTCGTTGCCCATCAGAGGAAGACTTTCCCCAATCGTTAAGAAGTCTCCACCAACAAATAGACACACCATGCTGGGACGATCCCACGGCGAGAGGGACATCTGGTTCAGATATAGGATGGTTTGATGAGCCTTTTGACGACATTTTGTTTGACTACGAGGAAGAGGTTCTTTGATCATTTCAAGTCTCTTTAAGAGATGACCGACTGTGAGACCAAGATCCAAGTACCAGGCAGTCCCTACGGTCCTGAAATGTGTTCAACAGCGTGATTGCCATCGGTTAATGCGTATTTGGAGGTATTGGCTCTCTAATGACATGACATGCTACAAACGTTAAGTTGGAAGTAATCGCTGTTCAACTTGATTGCCGCGTCGGCCCTCGGCTATTAAAAACGGCGTCAGGGCCATTGGTGTGTGTATTATGATTGAGGGGTAGAGAGACAGACCACTAAATTAGTCCGTGGCCGAATGGACGGGATGGATGAATAGACCGACCCCGTGTTGTTCCATGACTTTGGGTAAAGACTGTAATACATTACTGTAACCCATTTGTTGCCATAATGCAATGTACCATTTTTTCTTCTTTTTTCCTCCAGACTGGAAACAAACATAAACATGGAACTATGCCAAGAAAAAGGCAGCCCTAGACTGACTAACTCTTGTTCCTTGATTGCCCTGTTATAGCTAGCTACAGTTGTAGCTTAGTGCCCTGCTAGAAGGAGGCCTGAGCACAATCCATCCCAACACCTGGGAACGCGGGGAAGCTCTACTCTGAATCTAGTTTACGGCGCGGGGCCCCGCGAATTGAAGCATTGGTGTTGTAATAGTGCCATTACCGTCGTGCAAGCTCCAAATCCCCCGCCGTTGCACGGTACTCGTGGGTAGTGTTGTGTTGCTATTATAATGTTACAGGACCCGCAAGTCCCCAGGGACTCAAATCATCTTTTCCCCACAGCTTTATTTTGTAATACACTCACTCACATCATTTCATTTCACGGCTATCTTCAACATTTATTATCTATCCATAGTCACTGTCACTGCCCATGCCTTCGCCGACCCCTTCATCCCAAGCCAGCGGTACCAGGCCAACGGCACCCGCAAAGCGAAACGCGCCCAGTGATAGCCATAGCCGTAATCCCGAGCGCCCATGGAAGAGACGCTCGTCCAAGGCCTGTCTGTCATGCCGGACCCGCAAAGTTCGGTGTGATGTTGTTGATGGAGGCGCGCCTTGCACCAATTGTCGTCTTGATGATATCGATTGCGTTCTCAAAGAGTCCAATCGCGGTCGGAGGCCTGCTGCTGCTGGTGCTGCTTGTCAACGTAACCGTAACCGTAACCCGCCTGCTGCTGCTGCGGATCGCTCTCCCAGGTCGCCTCCGTCGATATTTGTGACTTCGCTTCCTGCAGCGGCACCTTCTGAGGCTTCTGAGGCTTCTGAACCAGAAGATGAACATCTTGATCCTCATCCATCCGACCCGGTCGATCCGGTTGAGTCGTCGAATTTACCGTCAGCGACGCAACAAACGGTAAACCCTTCCAATTCAGACAGGAACCAGCTCTCACACTCCTTGTTCGGTATGTATCATTGTCCCTCTCTTTTCGCTTCTTTGTCGCGAGAGGGCAGGACTGTACTGACCTGGCATATCTAGACCAACAGCAGAGGCCTGACAGAGAAGCCTTGGATGAGATCCATGTCCAAGTACAAAAAGACCACCAATCGAGCGCTCAGGTTTCTGCCCCTGCGCAAGGACTTACCCCCGATCCCTCACTTGACTACATAGACCAGATTAGAATCGGTCATGGCCCTTTTGTGACGTCTCAAGCGGAAGCCCAGATGGACCGGGTCACGCCAGCGCTGCCACTTTTTATCCGACCACCTCCTCGCCATCTCGACAGTAGAGATATGGACTACCTCTCACATAAGCTATGCTTGTCAATTCCCGATCCAGAGTTTAGAGATGAACTCCTACGTGTCTACATTAACGTGGTTCATCCCTTCCTCCCCATTCTCGACATCGAGGACTATACTGGCTCCATCCTCAATAACAACGGACGTAATCCTATCAGCCTCCTACTATTCCAAGCCGTCAATTTCGTCAGTGTTACCTTTGTCGATCTCAAATTCCTACAATCCAGAGGATATGTTTCCCGGTCAGCGGCGCGAAAGGACTTTTTCGACCGAGTGAGAATTCTTTACAGTCTCAACTACGAATCTGATCGGATGACACTGATTCAATCACTCCTACTTTTGACTCACTGGTACGACGGTCCAGACGATGACAAGGATACGTGGTACTGGATGGGCACAGCCTTGACTAATGCCCAAGTCGGGGGGTTACATCGAACCCCCGAGCACCTTAAGATATCACTGCAGGAGAAAAGGCTGCGCCGTCGAGTATGGTGGTGCTGCGTTATGCGGGATCGCCTCTTGGCTCTCGGAATAAGGAGTCCTCCGCGGATAAATGAGGATGAGTATAATGTCAAGCCGCTCACTTTGGACGACTTTGACCTAAGCTCCCCAATACCAAATGTGGATAAGCTATTCCAGAGATGCAAGGCCACGTACCCAGATTCGGAAAAGCGACAGAGTTTGGCTACGATGTGTATCGAGTTGAGCAGTCTCTGTATTTACATCGGCCGCACTCTCAACACTTTGTATACAGTCATGGGCAACTACCTTGGGGGCGTCGAGTACACTCAGCAATCATCCACGCGGCCTAATCAATCCCCGGAGCAGGTCAAGGCCCTGGCTGAGCGTAGCACTGAGCTGAAAGACTGGGTGGAAAGTCAGAACGTTAACTCCCGCTACACACTCAAAGCCGGATCACAGTTCCCCAATCCGAGTATAACTCATGGTCTACTGAGCGATAGCATGGTCTGTTTTCACCAGGCTCAGCTTCGCATGGTCTACCTGACGGCCTTGGGTGCCCTCAACAGGCCGCAGGTCTTTTGCTACGGCTCTGGTAGTGACAGTGAGAGAAATCTCGCCGACGCTCCTGTTTCTCGAGAGAATGTAACCGACACAGCTGTCGAGATGACCAAGTTAGCCTTTAATCTTCAGAAAGAAGGCTTGTTGCGCTTCTTACCAACCCTGGCCGTTCCAGCTTATCTCGCCGTCACTCTTGTGCATCTCTTCAATACGTGCTCCAACGAGGAGGAAGTCCGCAGTCTTAGCCTGGGACGTCTGTATCACTGCGTAAGCGTCCTTCAGCAGCTACAAGACATGTATACTTCTGCCGACTATGCACTACAGTTTCTCAACTCAATACTGAAGAACACCGGACTTCACGTTCCTTGGATGACTAGTTCTTTTGCCTCGCCTAC
Organism: Fusarium sp. NRRL 53497; assembly: GCA_013184445.1. Classification (NCBI taxonomy): domain Eukaryota; kingdom Fungi; phylum Ascomycota; class Sordariomycetes; order Hypocreales; family Nectriaceae; genus Fusarium; species Fusarium sp. NRRL 53497. The sequence goes on from JABCJZ010000216.1 coordinate 28,283, forward strand.
GGGGAACAAGAAGATTGTGGAGCGTGATACGAACCGACCAAGGCTGGATATGGGGCCGAACTCTGTTGCAATAAGCTGCATGTATCCAAGTCCCAGTACTTCAGGCAACTGGAATCCGAATCATGACTCTTCAGATGAGCCAGGGTTGGGTCGAGAGAGCACTCAGCAGTCCGACATGGTGCAACAGCAGCCAATTCCCTTATCCTTTCCCAGTGTTATAACGGAAACTTGGACAACAACAGGTCAAGGCGATATTGGCGACCTCCTGGCAGGCTCGCCATTTGCGGGATCTTGGTGCGACGTTGAAACGCTGCTACCAGCTCTTCTCAACTTTGAAGGTGAAACTGAGGGTTTAATGAGTGGTAATTTATCAACTTTCATGTAACATAGGACAATATCGCAGCTTGACCATTTCGGTACTTATGACTACTCGTCCCAAGTTCTGCCTGTATCCATCCCGGACTTTTCGTATCAATGCGATACCATTTTATACGACTGCTTTAAAGCTTGGCATTATCAGCTTTCAGCACAAAGGCTCCCTGATCAATCATATAATCTTTGCCAAGCTCCCAATTCATCCATGTCTTCAACATCTCCTGCCCTCCATGGCCCGGACTAAGCCGTTTTCCATCCCACGGTGCGTCTACTGGTCTAGATGGAGAGTCCCTCAGGTGGACCATTGGTCGCTGTTCGTATGCTGCCTGTTCCATTTCCTTGTGCTCGAGGACAGGGGCGACGCAAGCCTCTGTGCCGTCGAATATGCGCTCCCATTCCTTGCGAGTTTTGTCTCTGAACCTTCGAGTCAAGACGTCCCGCATTTTTGGCCAGGACTGTTTGTCTTCGCGCCGTAAACCAGGACTAACAATCTCGTCGCTTGTCAATCCTAGGCCTCGAACCAGCTGCTCAAAGAACTGAGGCTCAAGGGCGCCCACGGACATGTACTTCCCTTGGTCTTTGCACTCATAGCACTGATAGTAAGGGGAGCCTCCATCCAATAGGTTGCTTCCCCTTTCATCATCCCACAAAGTTTCCTTGGACCTCAGCCGTGGGATGGTTCCTATGTAGGAGGCACCGTCTACCATGTTTGCTTCCACTACCTGGCCCTTGCCTGTCGAAGTTCGGTGTATAATGGCCATGAGCACACCCGCAAAAGCCACCAATCCTCCTCCAGAATAGTCAGCGAGGAGGTTCCCAGGCGGTAATGGTGGCTGCCCTCGGCTTCCAAGCATGCTCAGTACACCTGACACGGCGAGGTAGTTGATGTCATGTCCGGCCATGTCCTTGTATGGGCCATCACGACGAAATCCAGTGATGCGCACAACTATCAGGGATGGATTAGAGACAAGAAGAACCGAGCTCGGGCATAATCTCAGCCTTTCAAGAACACCAGGCCGGAAAGGATCGATCAAAATATCGGCCGCATCGAGGAGACGCTTGAGGAGACTGATGCAGCCTGGTCGTTTTAGATCTAAAACAACAGACGACTTATAAGATGTGAGAATGTCCTGATTTTTGGGGACACCTGACCGATCGACACGAAGAACGGAAGCACCGTAGGACGACAGAAGCTGCCCGCAAAAGGGGCCTGATCACATATGGAGTCAGAATCGGCAGCTGACTACATAGCATAACGCAGCTGAATGAAATGGACTTACCTGGGGCAAGGCCCGCAAGTTCAACAACTCGTAACCCGGTAAGAGGTGGCCTGGTGCTCATATTCAGCTACCTATCATCGCACGCAATTGCATCGATGTTTCTGGTGGGCTAGTGGCTCTGCCGAGAGCTGACTTAATTGGGACCTGATAATTGTAAATTTGGTAGTAGGTGAATTCTTAAATCTGTCGATGGGACCATGTAGTTATCTCACTGATATACTGGTATTTAAGTTACATGTAGTTTACAATTTGTAGACCGAGGGTAAATAGTCTTCAGATCTAGGCCATCGTGGGCTGGCCCAGTCCAGCTGTCAATTTAGCTTACCCTGGACCGTTAACTGGATCCCTATCTATTCATCAACCATTCTTGGTACAGCCTCGGCTATTAATTAAATAATCTCAAATGGATGAAACATACCCAATGTTAAGGTGTTGTCTCCCTAATGACACGTCTCCCAAAATCCGACATGTCTACTTCATTTTCGACAGTTTTCATTATTTCCAAATTCATCACATTGTATTTTATCATCCCCTGTTCCTTCAGGCACTTCTTAGTCTTGTAAAATGCTCGACCAGAATATCTCAGAGTTTTACTACACCGCGCTCACAAACAGGTTCGCGCTGGACAACACTCCTCTTCTCGCTGCTGCCGGTGCCAGTTTCGTCATCGGCTATTTACAATATGTGTATGCCATCAGATTGATGTTGCGTGACTCAAGGGGGCCCATACCCTTCTGGATGCATCTATTCTATCTGGCCCACGATTCTTCGTTCAGCTATACAATCGGTAGCGCTGCAGGTCGCTACAGCAATCATCCTTATCTTCGCGGTACCTCGTTGGCCTATGGTTTATGGAGTTTTCTTGAGATCTATTGCATCTACTACGCCATTCGGTATCATCGCAAGCTAGAACTCTCATCCGCCATGGGATACCACAGCGCTTCGCTGAATACAGTACTTCGATACACGTTTTTTATGCTGATTGCCATGTACTGCGTAGTCAGTTTGGTGGTTCACCTCATGGGAGGGCCAGGTTGCATCATGCATTGGGGATGCCTTACGAATGTCCTGATGATCGTGGGGCCTACGCATGAGTTTCTTCGTCGAGGATCAAGAGACGGGCTCGCTGTTGGGTTCTGTATTGTCAACGTCTTTTCTGCTATTTTCACATTTGCGCCTTTTGGAATGTGGGTGCGTGGCCTGCCAGAGGTCTTCGATGTACCAGTGTTTTATGCGGTTGGTTGTCTTCTGTTCGGGTACAGCCTTTGGCTGCTCAGTATCGTGTCCTCCTACCCACCGAAGCCTAGCGGAGAGTCACGTTATAAGAAGTCAATCTAGTATTATTGATACGGGACGAGATTATCGTTAAGCAAGATGGTGGCATTGAAAAAGGGCCGGAATTACGGGCTGAATACCATAGGACAAGTATCTAGGGTTACCGAAATAAATCAATATAAATACATACGGTTCCGGGATAACAAACGTAACCAGACTCAAATGTCGTATCGAACACTTTTTTATATATCTCTTCTCAAACTTTGCCATTGCGTGCTGTAATCTCGGTGTTTCTATACTTGGCGTATTTATTTCCAAGCCGCATCCCGTCAGCTCTATTGCACCACTTTCCACCCACCCATATGAATCACAAGTACATTTACACAAATAGAGCTAGAGGGAGTTGGTGAATTGACGGCCTAGAATGAGACTTCTCTGCCAGCGGATAATTTTCATCGATTTTAATAAGTCTCACAGCCGACTTGACAAGAAAGCAAGATCCTGAAGCCAGCCTGGGTTGAGCTGATGATGCATTACTGTTTAGTGACTGAGGCGAAATGTAGCCGGTTGATAGATTAAAAGGGATCCCGAGGGTGAACCTAAGGGTGCTCAATCTCAAATTGCGATTCCGGAGTACATTGCCGAGGAAGTTGGTAACTGGGCGTCAACCTTTACAGCTCCATAGCCGTAGCAAGAGTACTAAAACACAGCAAGCAGCAGCCAGGCCTCCGGACCATTATTATGCAAATCCATGTTATTGTTTAGATACCGATTACAAAGCCAGAAGATACAATGCCATCAATAGGTCCACTGCGAGAAGACATTGTCGAGTATGTTCGACAATGTTGCAAAGAAGAAGAGACCAATCCTCCAGTCCCTCGCAGATATGGAGACATTCCCGTCTCTTATGAGTCCATCACCAAAGAGTGGCTGGCTGCAACCTTGGCTCCAGACTCTGTGGGAACAGCCGTCAAGAGCTTCACTCTAGGACCGAAAGACGACGGGTCTGCCAATCGACGCCGTATTGAAATCGAATGGGAGGGCGTGGAAACACACAACCTCCCAACTTCAATCTTTTGCAAGGCAGCTCATTCCGCGGAGAACCGCATTGTCTTAGCCGCCGGGGGCACATACAGTGAGGTCTGTTTTTACAACCATATCCGCCCTCAGCTCGATATCGAAGCACCTTGGGCGTACTTTGCTGGCTATAACCCCAAGTCATGGGCAGCCATGGTTCTTCTACGAGATATGGGCGATGCCACCACGTTCTGCAACTACAAGACAACCTTGACCAAAGCTCAGTTCGCCGAGCAGGTCCAAATCCTGGCAAAGTTGCATGGCCAGTTCTATCAATCCCAGGATCCCAACTTTGAGCGGTTGCTCATCTACAAAGACCGAATCCGGAATCTTATCCAGGTCGGTATTGAGACCATGTGCACCAATGGGTTCGAGGCTGCAGAATCGGTCATACCCCCGCGACTATTTGCGAGACAGAGTGAAATCTGGCCCTGTACGCTCAAGTCAGTTGAGCGAAATGCCTTACTCCCACCAACAGTGGTTCACGGAGACGTCCATCTCGGTAGGTGACTCTATCCTCGCCCTATTGAGATCGATGCTAACATGACTCTTCTACAAAAGGCAACTGGTATATAACAGCTGATGGCCACATGGGTCTCACAGACTGGCAGACCGTAGCAAGAGGGCACTGGTCTCGCGACCTATCATACGTCCTAGGCACGGCTGTATCTTCGGATAAGCGCCGTCTTTGGGAGCATGAAATAGTTGAGATGTACGTGTCAGAACTGGAAAAGCATGGAGGTCCCAAAGTCACCGTGGATGAAGCATGGCTAGAACTTCGAAGACAGTCACTAGGTGCTCTGGCTTATTGGACATTGACTCTCACGCCCTCTGAGGTCCTGCCTGATATGCAGACGGCGGCGACAAGCTTATGCTTTATTGGGCGTATTTGTACAATGATGGATGACCATGAAGTCCTCGATGCTTTCGACTTTTAATCCAGAGTCTATGAGTACGCAAGGGTGAACAGACGAGAGCTCAAAGACAGTCAGGCCAGCAATCTTGCTTACTTAGAATACAATGTATTTTGTTTCACCATGATAGTGGGAAGCCTGATAAACGCATAATGAGAGTTGTTAAGAAAAGATACCGTCGAGTATGTGACTGGGTTAAGAGGGGGTCATAAAGGACGCGCCAAGTGATACTGGAAAAGATCAACGTGCTTAGCATGTACAAGCCAACTATGTTATATGTATTCACAGGTCAATCCAATGCAAATGAAATATCCCATCGCGACAACATGCTTCTATTCATGCCAAGCGTAAGCTCTCTGTTTCCTGGCTAAGGCTTCAAGTCTTCTGACTTGGAACACGGCTGCCTTTAAAGGCCAAGTATAGCCTTGCACCGGTTCTCTACCGCCCTCTTCGTAGGACTAATATCGGGTGCGATCATCTCGAACGCATGAGGCAAACCTGGATATACGTGTAGCTCCACGGGGATATTCTGGGCCAGCAACCTCATGGCGTACTTGATACTCTCATCACGAAAGATATCAAGTCCTCCAACGTCGATATAAGCTGGCGGAAGACCGGCTAGACTGGTTGCCCTAGCTGGAGCCGAGTAGTGCGAGACAGCAGCTTCGGAATCGCTTGCTTGATCTCCGAGAAGCGCCGCCCATGCTGTTGCGTTGTCTGCCGTCTTCCAAAATGCAAAAGGCTCCATCATTTCATTTGGCACCACGTTCGAGTCGTCAATCATGGGATAGATAAGAATCTGCTTAGCCAGTCGGGGTTTATGGCCATTGTCTTGGGCCATCAGGGCAACACCGGCAGCAACACCTCCACCGGCGCTCTCTCCAAACACAGCGATTCTGTTAGAGTCGATGTTGAACTCTTTGGCTTTATCATGCAACCAAAGTAAAGCAGTATAGCCATCTTGGACAGGAATCGTGCCCTGGAAATCAGGAGCAAGCCGATAGTTGACGCTAAAAACGGGTACTGATGTTGCGCTAACCAACTGTGCGAGCGGCTTTGCTTGTATTTCGGCGGATCCTAGTAACATGCCCCCTCCGTGGAAGTGAAGGAGAGCAGGTCCAGGGTTCGACTGATGGTCCTTTTTAGTAAGAGCCAGAACTGATATGGTGTAGCCATCGGGTGTTTTGATCTGGTGCGTCGTCTGTTCCACGTCCGGACACGGGCCCAGCCTGTCAAAGAAGGCTATCATACCAGCTTCCCGACGCTCCCGGCTAGTTTTGATATTTTCCAAGGTAAGAGGTTCTCTTTTGGAAAATGCCGGAATAAGTGGCTCAAACACACTCCAGAATTCGGGGTTATATTCAAGAGTCATTTTGAACTTGTGTTTTTCCGCAGTGCACGTGCCTGGCATGCTGATGGTGTTCACTTCGAATGAGTGGTATAAAGCAAGTGCAGGCTGTTATAGAGGACTATATACTATTAAAGTATTTGTAATGAAGGTCAATTTGCCGAGGTGTTTTTTAGTCTCTAATACCGATAGCTCCACCAATATTGATTGGAGTGGATTATGTATCATGCATCTGACGATGCCATGGAACGCGCAGCAGGAGACTTTGCAAGGTATGCTACGCTTCGAGAAGTTTCGGAAATGGACAGCTAGCTGTCAAGGAGATAGAGGCAGTTAGGTAACACTCATATACCAAGTAAAATGCCAACGTAGCCACACAGCTGCGTTGATGCGAATTGAACTCTTTTAGTAATACGCTGCCACTGATAAACCCGAGCTAGAAGCCTAAAGCTTGCTCCCTGCTGCGCCTTGATGATTCAAGGACTGTATGCGACGCAAGGCAGCATCAATTGTTTGCTTAGTCTTTGAAAAATAGAGATGACTGAAGCTACTGCTTGACTGTCCATTTATAGTCCTTGCCTGAATCCCATGACTGATAGTTGCTCCGCGAAGATATTGGAAGATTATTGCAGTATCCCAGTCTTTGCCCTGGCCATCCTTGCGCATATCGAAACCTACAATCTCGGCATAGCGGGCTAGAAGCTCATCTGGTTCTGGAAGACCCGAGTTTGCTCGATTCTCGGGCTTATACGGGGAGTCTTCGGTCGAGAGTGACGATTTTCCGCTCTTCGTATAGTCAGAGAAGAAAGGACTTATGTTGAAGACGAGGTCCATGAGTGGATGTCCGATGGTGGAAAGCTCCCAGTCGAGGATAGCGATGACTCTCGGTTCGTTCGGGTGAAGGATCTGGTGATAGTAATCTATTAGCAGGGCCATGCTACTTTGGTATAAAATGGGATGTACCAAATTGTCAAATTTAAAATCTCCATGGACAATAGCATGGCGATCAACAGGTAGATGCTCTCTCACATATCTCACCACTTCGTCGTACTTCTCGTGTGCTCGTCCCAAAGGTTGACCGGTCTTGACATCCTTGACAGCTGCTTGCTGCGCTTCAATCCGGCTCCAAGTATTGCAGTGCCGGGCGTAGAATCCCGTCTTTTTTCCATATCCCTCGAGCCCAATCTTATCGGGATCCAATGAATGCAGCCATGCCAGAGTCTCAATAGCAGAGAACCATCTAAGATAACACGTTAGTCTGCATAAGTTGTTAGAACTGGCTAAAGGAGCGAAACGTACGCTTGTCGTCTTTCGTCCGGAGAAAGTTCCTTCATATCCGTGTCTGTGATGATTCTTCCTTTGACAAACTCCATGACCTGAATTCATTTACTCAGTCAAAGTTACAATCAACAACATTAAACTCACGTAGAATGGGGTTCCAATAATCGAAGTGTCATTGCACAAGGTGAAGACCTTGGGGACCGGGAAGCCCTCAACAGATCCAAGAGCTTTCAATACTCTGAATTCACGATCGACTTGGTGGGCAACAGGACTAATAGATTGACCCGGTGGCTTTTTCCTCAAGATGAAGCGCGTTCCACTGTAGCCATCTTGTCAGAAAGAGTTGCCGCCAGCGGGAGAGACACCATCACTCAACATCAAGGAAAATACTTACGCCGCATCGTCGAGAAAATAGGTAGGGTTACTCTGGCCATATCCAATCTTTGATGTCACAATCGGCAGTTTTAGGTCAGGAATATCTCGTGTTGCTAACAGATAGCTTCCCAGGGCTTCGTCGTCGAGGTCATGACGAGCCCCAGCCTGGTTATCTGGACCCGCACCCATGGTGGTTTGAATTCCAGATAACGGCGGTAATATCAAGATGCACGAGAGAGGATAATCAGAATTTTTTATGACTACTCATCAATGTGCTACGAGCGCATATAGACATTCGTTAAAGACTGTGCATTTGTTAAGATTGCGGTGCAGTAGGCTAACCTGGTCCAAGCTCGATATAGCCGAGGCTGAAAAATCACCAATCAACTAACCCAACACGAATCATAGGTACCTGGAAAATAAGTGACTGACAACATTGCCAAGCTGTACGGCTAACCGAGGGTCGGCGCTTCGATTCTCTGGATATCTCCACCATATTCATGAACGAGTCAAGTGTATTAGTGAATTGGTTTCTGTCAACTGATAGCCGAGGGCTTCACAAGACAGCTGTTAGGCTCTGTCTATTCCATCTAGCAGCAGTATGAAGCATCTCGAATACGCACTGTTGTCTCATATGGTATCAACTATTTTAATGTGAAGGGGCGAGGCAAACTCAGTTTATATTTTAAAGCATATCCCGTCACCGCAGAATCAATACACAAAAGTCCAGACCCACCTCGATAGACAGTTAAATGCCATGTTGAATGATAGCCCAAAACACCAGCCTGAGCCAGCTGCTCCAGCTGCCGCCACCAATGGAGTCGAGTCTGCACAACGCAAATATGACGAGGAGCGAGAGAAGCGTATCCGTCGTGATGGGATGGCTCAATATATGGACCTCTACGCACATGACAAGTTTAGACACTTCCAAGCCGACCCCTGGGTTCAGTTCGAACCTGCGCCAGTCAGACCTAGCCCACCACAAGACGGATCACGTTGTGAAATCTTGATCATTGGTGCCGGATATGGAGGACTGCTATTCGCTGTTCGTCTCCTCCAGGCAGGGTTCAGACTTGAAGACATTCGCATGGTTGATTCAGCTGGTGGGTTCGGTGGTACCTGGTGTAAGTATCCCTAAGCTTAGCCCCAAGTGATACCTGTTCTGTGTTTCGTTATCCTGACTTCAGTAGACTGGAACCGATACCCGGGATTAATGTGCGACGTGGAGAGCTACATTTACATGCCTCTGCTAGAAGAGACGGGTTACGTGCCCACGATGAAATACACCTCCGGCCAAGAATTGAAGGAACACGCCAACAGAATCGCCACCAAATGGGGCCTCGATAAAGTCGCGTGGTTTAAACAGCGTGTTACCTCCCTTGACTTTAATGACGAGAAGAATGAATGGACTACAAGCATCGTCCCCCAACTGGAGGGCGGAAAGGATGGTAGCACAATCAAGATCAAGTCTCGATTTACCATCATGGCGACAGGCTTTACCTTTATCCCTCAAATTCCCCGAATCCCCGGTATTGAGACCTTCAAAGGGAAATGTTTCCACACGGCACGTTGGGACTATAACGCTACTGGGGGGACACCCGATAAGCCCGAGATGGTGAAGCTCAAAGACAAGAAGGTCGGCATTATCGGGACTGGTGCTACCGCTATTCAGGTAGTACCAGCTCTAGTGCCGTGGGCCAAAGAGCTCTCTGTCTTCCAGCGAACCCCTTCATCTGTGGACAGGAGAGATAACAAGCCGACTGACCCGAAGTGGGCTGAAGAGACGTTCTCGAAGCCAGGATGGCAGGCAGAGCGCTCACATAACTTTCATCTCATTATGGGTGGAGCTGTCAAGAAGCCCATAGACATGGTGAGCGACGGATGGACACGAATGGAAGCATATCACGCTCTAGCCGGTTCTCCAGACGCAGACTGCAGCTCAATGGAGAAGATCCAAGAGCATATCCAGAGGCTTCATAAGCTTGATCTGCCACGGCAAGAATCTATTCGCAACAGAGTAGAGCAGGTTGTCAAGGACCCTGTCAAAGCAGAACTCCTTAAGCCTTGGTATCCTGGCTGGTGCAAGCGACCATGCTTCCATGATGATTACCTCGAAGCCTTTAACGCCCCAAATGTCAACCTTGTTGACACCAATGGTCTTGGTGTTGAGCGCATTACTGAGACCGGTCTTGTCGTCGCAGGCATGGAGTACAAGGTCGACACACTAATCCTTAGTACAGGCTACCGGAGCCCTGTCCTTTTCAGTCCTTCTGGACGCGTTGGTCTTGAAGTCAAAGGCCGTAATGGTCTATCATTGGATGCGAAGTGGAACGAAGGCGTTGCGACTCTACACGGTATGATGAGCCATGACTTCCCCAACTTATTCTGGCCAGGCCTCAACCAGGCCGGCGGCAGTCCCAACTTTATCTTCTGCATCGATCAGTCCGCCATCCACATTTCCAAGATCCTTGCACACGCTACCAAGTCACCAGGCGCAGTCAAAGAGAGCTGTCCTCCGGGTGGATATCGACACAACCTTACCATCGAGCCCTCGGTAACCGCTGAGGAGGATTGGACTTTGGAAATAGTTTCGCGAGCAGGGACTCTGGCTGCCAACTCTGGCTGTACCCCGAGCTACTTTAACGCAGAGGGTGAGTTTGATAGAGAAGTTCCCCCGGAGGTGATGAGAAAGAGAGCACGCGCTGCTGTATGGGGTAAAGGCCCTCTGGACTTTGTCAGCGTGATAGAGGATTGGAGAGAGAATAAGGGCTACCAGGGAGTTGAAGTTGTAGTGTTGGACGAGAAGTAAATCTGAGAAGGCCGTGAACAGTGAATTGGAAAGGAACTTCAAGCTTTGGGAGGCGCTAGAACAGACACACAATGTTACAATTATCAGAGTTCTTTTGTGACTTTATTTGTCTTTTCCTACCGATCAATAACGATAATATGAGTACTCTTAGCTATAAACAAATTTCATTCTCTCAGTTCTCTGCATTTGCAGCTTTCTTGTCCGTTTCAGGTAGGAATTTGTTAGCTTGTAATGTTGTTTCAAGATTCAGGAATAGAAGGAACTCCAAATAGTCAGCAATGAAAACGCAAAGGTGGTTGTAAGCTACATTATCCCCAAGAACGTCGAAATTATCTGGATTTATGATCATGCTAATCTTTTGACTTCGAGCAGCGACAGGAGGAATAAAATGGTTTATTGTGAGCTTAGAGATAGACGACTAGGGCTGATAAAACGACACCCTGGGATCCTCCCATCGCTTTCCGTAGTGTGTATTGAACATGTTTCTTATCCAAATACACCAGAATGCTGGTCACACTGCTGTGAGTTGCCATGCCCTTCGGCAATATCAGCATTGGTGGGGAGGGAATGGTGATCCGAGGTCATTCGGCGACACTACCAGACTTCGCCTCGGGACAAAGGGCCGCTGCTTGCTCATTTCGTTGCCCACCTAGATTATCTTCTTCTCAACGCAATATGATCGATCTGGCACAAGGGACTTGAGCAGAATTCAAATACTCTCATATGATGAAGAAGAGACGTTTATCTACCCAGATTAGAGACCGATCTTGATCATTTGTTTCAAAGCTCAATATTACCTCAAAGTTCCTTTTCAAGACGTTCAATCATACATATCATGGAATCCCAAAATTCCTCAAATCATGTCTACGTCCTTGGCGTTGGCATGACAAAGTTCATCAAACCCCGTGGTTTACGCCAATATCCCGATCTGGGATACGAAGCCGGCATCAAGGCGATGCTGGATGCCCAAATCAACTACGACGACGTTGAACACGGCGTGGCCTGTTTTGCGTACGGTGATTCAACCTCAGGACAGCGCGTATTCTATCAATTTGGCATGTCGTCCATTCCTATCGTCAACACAAGCAACGCATGCGCTACTGGCTCGGTGGGCTTATATCTGGCTCGTACGCTTGTTCAGAGTGGAAAGGCTGATTGTGTTCTCGTGGTGGGATTTGAGAAGATGAATCCGGGGAGTCTCAAGAGTGTTTGGGATGATAGACCCAGCTCGAGTGGTCGTTTTGCTGCCAAGATGCGAGAGTTGGCAGAGCCATCAAATTCCCCGTTGACGGTGCAGTATTTCGCAAACGCTGGCCGCGAATATATGGCAAAGTATGTTGTGATTATTGAAGCCATTCCTATTCCCTACATACCACTGCATAAAGACATGGACTAAGCAGATTTTCTTCACAGATATGGCGCAAAGGAAGAAGACTTTGCAGAAATTGCTCGTGTTTCGCACGAGCACTCTCAACGCAACCCTTACGCTCAGTTCCAGAGGGAATATACCCTCAAGGAGATTCAGGACTCACCCAATATCCATTCGCCGCTGACAAAGCTTCAGTGCAGCCCTACCAGCGACGGAGCAGCAGCCGCTGTCATTGTCTCTCAGAAGTTTCTCGATGCCCGGCCACACCTCAAAGGCCAGGCTATTCTGATGGCTGGGCAGGCATTCTTCACCGACTCTCCGAAGACCTTTGGAACAAGTGCCATGGAGCTAGTCGGGTATGACATGTCGCAGCGAGCTGCCAAGGCTGCTCTACAAGAGGCTGGTGTTACAGCTGATGATATTCGGGTCTGCGAATTACACGATTGCTTCTCGGCAAATGAGATGTTACTCCTGGATGCGCTCGGCTTTTGCCAGCCCGGCAAAGCTCACGACATGGTCAGAAAGGGAGATATCACTTTTGGTGGCAAGATGGTGATCAATCCATCTGGTGGGCTGATTTCAAAGGGCCACCCTATTGGAGCTACGGGTCTGGCTCAGTGTGCTGAGCTAACTTGGCAGCTGCGTGGATGGGCCAATACACGACTCTCAGATCAGACACGACACGTGCTCCAACACAATCTTGGCCTTGGAGGCGCTGTCGTTGTGAACGTATATCAACGTGCCGACGGTAAGACAAGTACAAAGGTTAGCAATGGCGAAGTCTCTAAGAATAGCTGGCTCGGTTATAACCCAGCCGTGGAGGCCCGAGGGATAAGCTCTGGCGATGCCGACAAGGTCAGGAGTAAGAAGAACAGGAATGACTTTGCGCTTGGGGAGACGGCAGACACGATTAGAACTCTGGCCAATTTGTGATGGAAGGAGAACTTTTTTCCCAGAATCGCTACAACTGGCTTCCCTTGTATCCAGTCCAAGACATTTCAGATAGTGTTATTAAAATAGAGAGAGAATCACATGTTCCAGGTCCTGGTTTTCGTATCAAATTGCTATTTCGCGTATGTTATCTTTCATTCTAGGTTTTTAGACTTTCATACTTTCTATCCGAATAGATATATCATGGATTGTAGTAATGCGGAAGCTAAATAATCTCTGCTAAAGATGGAACCATTAATTGGATCTTAGCGGTCAATCAAGCAGAGTTCATTGACTTGAACTTCTGGATACCCGAGGTGGCCATTGTAGTGTTCAATTCCTTGCTGTTGACAGATTGCCGCGGGCCGAGAAATCGATGCCATAAATACATCCCCCAAGTATTAACTAGATACCAATATCACAGAGATCCCAGCCAGTCTTGATAATCACAATGTGCGGGGAAGATGTACATGCTTGTAGAGTTCATGCACCCCGGATTTCGGCAAATGAGTATTTAAGCTATATGCAATAGCGCATTGATTACTAGTCCCCCTTTAGCAAACGATCGCCAATTCATCCGTGCTTTATTATTTTCGGTGTTGAAACTTGTCATGATACGGACAAGACTCTCTGTTAGTCAGTTTAGACCAGCTGACTCGTGGAGGCCGAGTCAATCGCGCAGTTTGACAACTACAACTCTGGCCTACCTCCGCTGCGTCGATCCAGCACGCCGAGAACTGGGTGAATGTTCCCTCGGTTTTAAAAATGACAAAAGCAAGCCAACGAGTTGAGCATAAAAGGGGAATACCCATTCAGTATCAATTCAAGTTCTTGGATTACCTAGCTTCAAAGCTTGCTCACTCATTAACTCTTTCCACTTGAACTATTGTCTACAAGATGAAGACTCCTTTTTCCTCTATCCTGCTGGCCTTGCCCTTGACTCTCGTCTCGGCTAGTCCAGTTGAGCACCATGATGACAGCCATCAGATGCTCAAACGAGCTGACAACCTCGTCGAGTACGCCAAAGTCTCGCTTTTAGACACACCCTGCGAGACGGAATTCCACCCTGATCATCTTGACATTGCTTGGGTCGAGCTCATCGCGTCAAATACAATTCTGAGAGTTAACATCACAAGCGGGGAGCAGAAGAGATTCCCGCTCAAGAACCCAGTGGGGCTTCCTAGTGGCATGGAGTTTATGCCAGACGGCTATCTGTGGTTCTCCGAAGTCGCCGGCAATAGTATGGTGCGGCTGGACCCCAAGGATGGCAGCATGACAGAGTACCCATTCCCTTGGACCGATGTCGCGCTCATCGATAATCTCCCTGCTGGGATCCGCGTCACTATCGATGTCTCTGGCAATCGTGATCGTGGAGCCTGGTTCACTTCCGTTGGGCTGAATGCTATCGGTCGCATCGACATCGACACTTTCGAATACAGTATTTACCCACTGCCAAATCCACTCTCGGCTCCTCTCATCATCCAGCCTGGTCCTGGATCTACTATGGTCTTCTCAGAGATCCTCGGTAACCGAGTTGGCACAATTGACGTGCACACCAAAGAGATCAAGGAGTACGAGATCCCTACACCTCTGTCTCTCGTCCAGGGCGTCGCTACGGATGACGATGGCTTGATTTGGTGGACAGGTACCGGAGAAGGAAACTTTGGAACTATCGATGTAAAGACAGGCAAGGTCACCGAGCTATTCATATCCAAGATTCGCGCTGCTGGTAACGCGACTGTCATTGGAAATGGCTTGAGCCTCGGTTCTTCTGCCGCATTGTCTTTTCCTGGGCCTATCAGAGTCGGCACCGATGGTAAAGTCTACTTTGTCGAGGGAAACTTGGTCTTTCTCGGAAACCGCGTTGCTCAGTATGATCCAAAGACAAAGAAGTTGGTCGAGTTCGTTACTCCCACGAGCTTCAGCGCTCCTTGCGATCTCAACAACCAGCATGGAAATGCTATTTACTTTGCTGAATTCACAGGCGCCCACTTGGGTCGTATCAACTATTAGTTTACATACCATGGTTAAATATAGCTGATTGTTCCTTCAATGAGAAATCTTATAATGAATACCTTTCTTGCTCAGTTGCTTGATAACGTATGACGGAAAATAACAGTGGCCATCTCGATTCTAGCAGATCTCGTCTCTCATCAACTGACTACAAATTACTTGAATAGGATCCTTGCGACAACCTAACAAGGCCTTCCTGAGTACACGTCGCAATCAAGATACCATCATGACTCCATATTCGCTCTATCACAAGTCCTCTTTCATCACCAGCCCAAGGGCTTTCCATCTCGACAAGCATCCACTCATCAGCCCGAAAGTGACGTAAGTTGTGAAAGAATATGGTCTGATCCATCGTAGCCACCATTTCAACCATTTTGTCGTGGCTTGGCGCTCCTAGATTGTCCGCTTGTTCCTCCCGAGCCAGTGCGTCAAAGTAGGCCTGTCCCGTTGCCCCAGAGGCTTGTTTATCAGATCCCGCGGCTGATGAGGCCGGATATTTGGATGTTCTATTGGAAAATCGAGAGCCGTTGTGGGCTCGAAAGGCAGTTGCTAGGAAATAGTTGTCTGACATGTAAGCCAGTGCCGCGGCGTGGGCGTGATGGTTATCGTGATGGTTGATACTCTCTAAAGCGTTTTCCGAGAAATCCCCTTCCCTTGAAATCTCATCCTCATGCTCATGTTCGTAGGGTTTTAGCGGGATATCCGAAATCCGGCCTCGAGCTCTAACCCACTGGCAAAACCTCTTGTCGTTTGGTGAAGCATAGTTGTTGTTCCCGCTAGACGACCGGACACAATCACACGGCTGTTCCGGGCCAGCTTGGCCTGCGGCGGATTGAATCAGTGGACGGACTCCATCGCCCGTATTTTCTGGAGGTTGCTCTCCTCGAGGCATGGACACGGCATGCTGGAGCATCTTGTGCTTCTGGGCTGG
Organism: Fusarium sp. NRRL 53497; assembly: GCA_013184445.1. Classification (NCBI taxonomy): domain Eukaryota; kingdom Fungi; phylum Ascomycota; class Sordariomycetes; order Hypocreales; family Nectriaceae; genus Fusarium; species Fusarium sp. NRRL 53497. Next base: position 44,260 of record JABCJZ010000216.1, read on the forward strand.
AAGGCCCCTAGAGAAGCTCGCCGTTGCGCAAAACACAAGCTTGTCTCCCTGCCTGGCTTGAATGATCCGTGTAATAAAGCTTCTAGCATCGCGAACACGCTCCACGTGATAGTCCACGGGGATGTGTGTGTTGACGGCGTTTAAAAAATGGCAATGAATGCTGTGCACCGTGAAGTCAGCCAGCACGGTCTCATAGGCCGCTAGCAGTGCTTGAGCCATGATTTGGCCGCCATACGCTCCGCGAGCCCATGGTGGACAGACTACAGGACCTCTGTTGGTGAAGCAATCGCTTTTGCCCGTCTTATCAGTGGAGTTACATAGTGAAATGACCTCCTCGATCTGAGATCTCGGCTCACGAGACCGTGCATCAGTTCGGGTGTTGCTGTTGTGTTTAGCCATGGTAACTTCCGACGGTGAAGGAAAATGACGAGAATCGTGAGCGTCACCAGATAATTGTAGAGATTGCTGATCAATGTACTGATTTAAGTGTGGTTTTAGTACACGTCTTCCTTCCGGTTCTCACCATGAATATAATATTAAAATAAAATTAATTATCAATACTAGAACCCGGCTTCTTGGGCACAGGTAGGTGCGAAATCGGTACCTCTTTTAAAACCCGAGGTAACTCAGGGCAGTGAAGGTACATAGCAGAGACAAAGACTGTCTAACTAAATGTAGTTAATCAAGTTAGAGCATTCGAATCGAAGGGGATTACCTACCAATGAGAACCGTCAGGTCCGTTTTTTACTAGTCTAGAAATGGTAGATAAGATAAGGCCTGGACATGGTGCTAGTTGTCATGCTGACAAGGTCAACAACCATATCATACGACATAGTCCAAATATACTACAGAATTACTGATATTTTATTAGATTGCAAGATTACACCACTCTTTACTATCAAGAAATTACGATTTGATTTCAATATTATATTTACTTTTCAACTCAAGCCAGAAGTTCTAAAATAATCATTATAGTCAATCGAGTAAATGCGCCGTGCTATGGCTACTAGGTTATCAGAAAGCCATAGGGTAAGGTAGGGCGGTGATTTTGTGGAGCTTTAGGAAAGGAAATTAAGGGGGTTACGGGGTCAACATCTGGCATCTGGTGAGGGTCTTCGCTCATACTCAACATGCTGATATTGAAGACACTATAATTCTATTGACACATCGGAAAAATTTATCCCCTATCTCAGACAAACGCGGGAAGATCCATGGTAACCACGCCTTACAGAGGAATGCCCTTGGGACGAGGCTGGAGTCCAGCCGCAGTGCTGGGAGGCCCGAGAGGCTTATTCCCGTAAGGCGTGACGTCGATTCCCAGCTCCTCAGCTTTAATTCGAAGGGCGAGTCGTGCCGAGTGGAATCGACAGAATGCAAACTGGTGAAACATGGCATACAAACCTTTCTGGGGAAGTGGGCAGTAGTTAATGATGGAGTCGCCTTCTGGACCGAGGAAGAAGGCATTCCCCTTTTCCCATCGCTCGCGACACTTCTTAGCCATGTCATCGCCAAGGATGGCCTGAATTGCACTCTTGGAGTTCATGTATCCCGTGGCAAACACAACAATGTCGGCCTGCTGGGTAGTGCCATCCTTATACACCACACCGTCCTTGGTGAACCGCTCAATTTCCGAGTGGACGAGCTTTATCTTTCCGTCTGCGATGAGCTTGCAACAGCCGGTGTCCCAGTAGAAGCCACCCTGGTCAAACGGGAACATGGAATATGCGCCACCGCCGTGATAACCGTCGTGGAGACGGTACCCAACATTTCTGAGTGACTGCAGAAGATCTGCGTCAATCTCCCGAGCTATCTTCTGGCCCCGGGGCATGACTTCGTACTCGACGGGGTATGAGTGTTTCAAGAAGTTGGCTTGATCAAGGAGGTCGATGGCTTGGCCTCCTCGGCGGCCGGTCAACTCACGGGCCTTCCAAAGATGGCGTACACTCTTCTCCACCGACATGATGTGCGTTGCGCTGCGTTGGATCATGGTAACGTCGCAGCCATGCTCACTCAGCTCGAAGGAGATGTCGTGACCTGATGTCGCGGCCCCTACAACGATAGCCCGCTTTCCCTTCCATTCAGGCTCTGTGCGATGGCTCGACGAGTGAGTTACTATTCCGCCGTTCTGTCGAAACTCGTCCATGCCTGGCACCTCGGGGATATTTGGCAAGGTTCCGGATATTCCGGTTGCGATCATCAAATGGCGGGGTTGAAGAGTATGCTTTGTACCGTCTCCGCGTGTGACTGGCAGGGTCCACTTGCCTTCTTTCTCATCGTATACCGCATTCTGGCCATCCAGGACGGAATTTGCCCAGATATTGAGATCCATGATATCAGCGTAATTTCTCAAGAACTTGGCTAGTTGCTGTGCGGGTAGAAAGATAGGGAGCCAATCCGGAAAGGGTAGACATGGTAAATGATTGGTAAAGGTTGGGCCGTGAAGAGATAGCGAGGCATAGCGACTTGCCCAGCTGCATCCGGGTCCATCGCCCTTTTCGATGATGAGATGGGATATCCCGAGGACCTTGCAGCGAGCGGCCATAGAGAGCCCGGTATGTCCAGCGCCGACGATGACCACAGTTGGCTGGAATCCCTCTTCGCCAGCCGCCTCATCGTCCCTGATTTGTTGGTAGCTCCGACCTTTGCCTAGAGGATCGTGGTACTTGCCACCCTGATATCTCTCCTTGTCACCGTGTTCGGCATCCCACCCATGAACTGTCTCTATGGCGGTCCCCACAGAGTATATCATCCACGATTTGACATCAGCCAATTCAGCAGCCGTACCAGTCTTTGCCTTGAACGGGCTGAGACGGGCCACGCCGACGCCAGTGCCATGGATAAAGTCAAACTCGAAATGAAGAAGAATAAATGAGAGATCTGGGCCGAGCGTTTCCACCTTTGCAGGAGCCCAAGGGTTCAGTCGAATGTTGCTGATGCCAGTCTTGGGCATCTGCTCTTTCAACATGGCACGAATATTATCATGCCCCTGGAGGGTTCTGATATCCCATGTGAGGAGTTCGACGTCTTTCCAGTAGCCATTCTCGTAAATAGTCTCAAGAGTAGCGTCTACGTCCTGTGCCCCAACGGCCTTGGCGAAGACATGGATGAATTCTTCAGAAATTTTGACCGCATCAACAGATGCATAGTCAGGGGTAATTCTAAGCTCTGAGTTTGTTGGAAGGACAGCGCGCTTGATGTGACCGTAGTATCCACAGGTTTGAGAGAGCGGTACACCAGCCCATCCAATTCTGGTATCAGCGTCAGTTGGGCGGATAGCGTCGTCGTTCCATTCAGTGATGCTGGCCTGGGACATGATTGTTGAAGACTTGTTTCATTAAACTTCTTTGATCATAAGAATTGAATGGTCACTGAATTCGAACTTCACATCAGCCATCACACGACTTGTATATGAGTAACAGCTACCAAGAGGGGTTGACAGTCGCAATACCCATCGACGTCTTCACCCTGTTGCCTCGGGCCGAGTCCTGGGTTGCGATACTATACGCACGTCTCAAATCGCAGACAGTAGACCGCGGAACCTCTACAACCGGTAATACAAGATATGGCAATGGGTTATGACCTGTTGAACAGGATTTTGTTAAGAGTACTTTTAACTGTATAGTAACTAAAACTATGATGCGGTGTTTTAACGGCTAACTAACCGTGGAAACCATGATCTCAGAGCAATGCTTGCCATATTCTAGAAGGATTCTAGAAAATTCTTTACATAATAGAGAATAGGGCTGGCAAATCGGTCGGTCCGCTACAATAAGAGAGAAACAACAAAGGTAAACGTCGAAGCCAGAAATGCATCGTTGCAGTGTTGTTTATTAGATCTATATACGAATAGATAATGATAAATCTTTCCACCAAAAGAATTGCCTACACCGTTGACCCAGCTGCTTATAACTCGGCGACTTTGAATGCATTATATGTCCGCTCTTCAACCATCTCGCAACTCACCTTGCACTTCTCGTTGCTATACTCAGCTCGTTCCTTGATCTTGGACCCATCCCCACCAGGCAAAATCTCAATAGCTTCGCCAGATGTTTTACAATCTCCCAGCAGATCCTCAAAGGCTTCCACCAAGCTTTCGACAGTAATCAAGAGGCCTTTTGCATCTGCCTTGTCGTAGAAATCGCCAGTTGAAATCCCAGTCTTGACAATTGTGGGGCAAATTGCATTGAGCGTGATAGCTTCTTCAGTCAAGATCTTTCCATGGGCACGAACGAATCCAACTATTGCACTGGAAGGATTTAGTCTTGCTCGGATTGTTTATCTAGTTGGTAAATTTACTTACTGCTTTGCCGCGGTGTAGATAGGAAGACTGGGAATATAATAGAAACCGCACGCTGAAGATACGACGACAACTGTATAAGATGTGAGCTTCATGGCAAGATCATATCGGGCTATCTGGTGCATTCAAAGAGAAACAGGACTCACTCTTTCCACGAAATCCGTGCTTGTTGGACTTTTGAGTTCTGAACTGCTGAATCGCGAGCGAACATGTATACAAAGCTCCAGTAGCATTGACATCCAAGACTGACAAATTCGGTTTAACAAAACCAGAACCATTCGACTGCTTTGCATTCCAAGGTCTCTCAGTTATTCCTGCAATAGGAAAAACATAGTCTACCCTGCCAAGCTTCGCTGCAGCAACTTCGAAAGCTTGTTTCTGGGATTCCCAGTCTGCAACATCAACTTGTACGGCCCAGGCGGATTGGCCTTGTTTGTCAAACTCGTGAGCAGCCTCCTGAGCGCCTTCTAGATTGCGATCAGCAATCACAACTTTCATGCTGTCGCGTGATTGAGTTAGTGGCAAGCTTGATGAGGATAAACATGGAGATGATTACCCTTTGCTAACGAGCGTCGCAGCGAGGAATCGTGCGATTCCACTAGCACCGCCTATATAACATGTGTTAGTAGATATTCCCATGGTGTACTGATGTCTCCACTTCTATACCTGTGATATAAGCGGTCTCTCCAGTGTACGACATTGCCTCAATGAATTGGTTTCAACAACGAAAGAGTGGTTTCTCTAACATAGATTAGTATTGTTAAATATCAATTGCGTAGATCAGGTTGGTAACTTCAGCGACAGAGTCCACGAGAAGATGCGCATGTACCCCAATTTGACTTGTTTTACTCTGAACGGGGAGTGAATACCGAGGGTAGGTCTAACCGACTGACCTAGGACTCCGCACCTCGGTAAACCTCGAGCTTTCTTTCATTTCCTATAATATCGTGTTTTGACTAGTATCAAAGAAACAGTTTGATGATTTGACCTGACAACAGTTGAACCACAACGCAAGAAAATATTGGTTCCGCAGTCAGTGGAGAAAAGAATATAGCCGAGTCAAGTGAGAGAAGAAGTCCATTTTGTTCAGGTTTAGGATGAAATGTTAAAATTTATGGTCTCAATAATATATCTAGGGTAATTGCAAAGAAATATTAAGAATTGATCACCCGAGCCTGTCTCATTCTTCAACCTCCGTCGTTAGAGTCTCGCTGCTGATGATCTCTCCTTGACTACAAGTCCTCTCCCTTGGCCCTCATCAATATTCCGCAGTAACCGTCTCAAAATCTTGCCACTTGGACTCTTTGGGATTTCAGAAACAAATTCAACTTCCTTGACCCATTTGTACCGCACACGCCTTTCCTTGACATGTTGCATCAGCTTACGCCCAACCGTATCACTTGGCGTGACGTGGTTTTTCAAGACAATATAGGCTTTCGGATATTCGCTGCTGTAGGCATCGGGTATTCCTAAAACGGCACAGTCGGCGACATCTGGGTGACCCAGTAGGACTTGCTCCAAGTCAGCGGGTGCGACCTGTTGGCCCTTGACCTTGATCATCTCTTTGATACGGTCGACGATGCGTATGAAACCCTGGCTATCGATTCTCCCGATGTCTCCTGTATGCAAGAAGCCGTCGGCACCAAAGGTCTCAGCCGTCTCCTTTGGGTTATCAAGATAACCCATGGCGATCTGCGGGCCCTTGGCGAGGATCTCTCCTGTTTCTTTTGGCCCAAGCTCCTTGCCCGTGTCCACGTCCATGATCTTGACGACTGTGGACGCTAATAGCATGCCCGCATTATTGCCATACTTGTAGTCGTAGAACTCAGGTGGATGGGTACTCAGGCAGCAGCAAGATTCCGTCATTCCATAACTCTGCCTGAAGCCAGTCCATGGCATCTTGTCGTGGAGTCGTTGGATGACTTCAGGCCCTACAGGCGCAGCGCCACATGCGATGACCTTTACACTGGACAAGTCGTACTTGTCAACAATAGCATCGTTGATAAGTCTGATGACGATCGAAGGCACGAGGGTTAAGTCTGTTATCCGAAACTTGACGATGGCGGTGAGCAGATTCTCCATGGTGAATTGTGGCAGCATGATGCACTCATCATTGCTAGCGATGGGCCAGTGGAGGAATCGAACAAGGCCGCTAACTGCTCCAATGTTAGCCATTGTATCTACTACTGCTTGCTTTGAATTAGGTCTATGTGAATGGGTCGGGTATTACTGTGAAATAGCGGCAAGCAAGCCAGGAATCGCTTCTTCTCGGGACCTGCGACATCTCCAAGTTGAAGGCATTGGGCGATAATGTTTCTGTGAGATAGCATGACCTGTTTAAAACTGTCAGTTGCCCCATCTCTCTCAGAGAAAGCATGATTAAACTCACGGCTTTCGGGAGCCCAGTTGTCCCACTACTAAAGTTGAGATAACCGCACACGTCGTTTGTCTGACCTGCCGGGATTCGAAACATTGGAACTTGCCCATCAGCACCATAGCCTGTTCCGATATCCGATAGCTGATGGATCGAGGTATAGCCCTTGACCTCACCCTCCATCAAGAAAATCCTCTCAGTCGGAATGCCAACTTGCTTGGCAGCTGCACTGGCGACCTCGATAGAGCCTTTCACAGTCATGATATACTTAGTCCCAGCTGTTTTGAGAGCGCTAACCATTTCCTCGACGCTGTAGGCTGGAGATGCACCATTGATCCTCCCACCTAGCCTCAGTACAGCAAACATAGCTACCGGATACCATATTGTGTTTGGTCCGAAAAGTGAAACAGTGTCGCCCACTTTCATGCCAAACTTGTTGACCAGTGCTGAGGAAATGTAGATTGCATGCTCCTTAACCTGGGCAAAATCCAGACGCTCATTCGTAGTCGCATTCGTGAAGCCTGCAAGCTCAGCAGGTCGGTTCTTGAACAATGGGGAGTATCTCTTGTCTTCAAAAGCCCACTCCCATACGGTCAGGTTAGTTGGGCCTACGCAGTTCAGGCATGTCAGTTACTACCAATCGCAAGGAGGAGGGCATATTAGCCATGACTTACACTGAATATCCGAGTACCTCGATCTAAATAGCATCTTCTTTTCTTTAGAGATGATTGAAATGCAACAGATTCTATAAGAGCAGATGCATATGAGATTCTGTCGCACAGTCGGAGTATCCTTGTTTTGCCGGTCTCTCGGAATTTCTTTTCTTTCTTCTCATTCAGACAATAGTCGAATACATGAAGAAAGACGCACAGGCAAGCGAATCAGAGACAACAAGGTCACGTTAGTAATGGGCAGTAAATATTCGATGGTTGTCCGAGGCAAACTTTGCGCGGGTTGCCGTGGGCCGAAACCTGGGGAAAACAGTGCATTGTTTGGGGTTTCGGGCATGTGTTGTACCAACGGATCCTTTTCATGGACCCCGAATCATGTCTATAGAGAGTAGTAAGTCTACGCCTAAAGAAAGCTTACGTAATAAAGCTAAAGATGTGTGCTACGAGATAAGATGTTGAGACTTAGGTTTCTTGTCCCGGGAGCTGTCTATAGGCCTCTATGGTACCGCTTTCGCTCTCCTATATGTATTGAAGACTATGTATCTATAGAAGTGTTGCGACTGTCTAGAATGTTAGTCTGGACTACTTCAGTAATGTACCCCGTGACGAAATGACTCCCTATACGTAGCATTAAATTCATGTGCAGATATCTCATACTATGGAACATCCGGAAGAGAACATGATATGGTTAATCGGGAATCTAATCTGAAGGAGGGTGGCCTGATATTCTGCCTCTGTATGAATATATGTCTATCTACCAAACGCTGAACTTGATAAGCCGGCCTCGGCCCTCGGAAAACATAATGCTGTGCCTATCTACAAATATTTGTCTTTGGTATCTGAATTTCAGAAGCCTTATTTAATTAATGGTAAACATATCGACATCAAGTCTGGGGCACAGATAACTTATCAATATCAGCCTTCGAGCAACCTCTATACTACAAGTAACTCACGATTTTACACTTCTGATTATCCCCCTATGTCGCTAGCGACAGTCGAAATGGTCAGAGACGCGGTTGCGCACGACCCTCGCACAGTTAACGAGAGCGATAACGCTCCAGTTAGGGATGACTTGATCCGCAAAGCCATCAACAAGTCTAATCTAAATGCCCTTCGACTCGCCTTGCTCCAGGTTACCGGAGATGCCCGGCTAGCCAAGATGAGCACGCGCCGCCGCGCTATCCGCGGAGGCGCCATGTTCGCTCACGTCCTGGCTGATGAAGATGCGCCACTTCTCAAAGAGATTGCATTTGACTACTTGTCCAAGCGCAAGTTTGATGATCCTATTCCGCCTCCGCCATCGAAGGAAAAGGCCAGAGAACTCTTGGACCTTTTCGGAGACGAGCCAATTGAAGAGAACCAGTTCAACTACGACTGGGAGGAACTGGCCTTTGATGAGTTTCCTCGCAATGCCCAATGGACTGACAAGAAGCCCTCGGCTGATAGGATCGCCGAGTTCAAGATTGTGGTCATTGGTGGTGGTATCAGTGGTCTCGCTGCAGCTGTGCAATTCAAGAACCTTGGCCTCAACTTCCAGGTACTCGAGCGCCAGGGTGGCATCGGCGGCACTTGGCTCTTGAACACGTACCCAGATGCCAGAGTCGATACCTCAAGCTATCTCTTTCAGTTCAAATTCCTCAAGAACTATCCCTGGTCGGAGTACTTTGCGCGAGCAGGAGAAACACGAAGATATCTCGAGGACGTGGCAGAAAAGTACAAGGTGAAGGACCATTTCTACTTCAACCGTGAAGTTGTCAGTGCCGTTTGGCACGAGGATTCGAGCCTCTGGGAACTCACCGTCAAGCATTCCAGCGGCGAGACAGAAACGATAATGTGCAATGCAATCGTCAGTGGCAGCGGTCTCTTTGCCACCCCAAACGTACCAAGCTTCCCGGGCCTGAAGGATTTCAAGGGGTCTGTTTTCCACACGGCCAAGTGGGATCATAGCGTCGATTATCGCAACAAGCGTGTGGCTCTAGTTGGCACTGGATCTACTGGTACCCAGCTTGCATCCAAAGTCGCCTCCGAGGCCCAAGAGTTTACAGTCTTTCAGCGCACGCCAAACTGGATCATGCACATGGATGGCTACGGTGCCAAGATCGACGACGCGGTGCGCTTTGTCTTCAACAACATGCCATATTACTGGAATTGGTTCTGCTACTCAGCCCATGTCGCTTCTCAGCAGCTCCAGTATCTACAAACTCACGACGAAGAGTGGAAGGCCAAGGGCGGTATCATCAATGAGAGAAATGACATGGCCCGCAAGAACCTCACCGACTACATAAAGTCAAAGTCTGAGGGAATACCAGGCTTGCTGGAAAAGATCCTTCCCGATTATCCACCTCTAGTTCGCCGACTCGTGGTGGACAATGGCTTCTACGACATGCTTCGGCGTGACAACGTGAGCATAGTTGCCGAGGACATTGATCGATTCACAAGCAACGGCATCGTCTCAGCAAGCGGTGAGGAACACGAGTTTGATGTAGTCATCCCCGGAACTGGCTTCAAAGTGTCAGACTACTTCTGGCCGTGCAAGTATGTTGGACGAAACGGTTCAACGCTACAGGACCTTTGGAGCAAGGATGGTCCTCGCTCATACCTCGGCCTGACCATGCCTGGCTTCCCCAACTTCTTCTCCCTCTACGGTCCAAACCACCAACCTCGCTCAGGCGGATTCTATTCGTGGGGCGAGATCTGGTCGCGATACACTGCCAGTGCTATTGTTAATCTGATTGAGAACGATAAGAAGTCGATCGAGTGTCGTAAAGACGTATTCGACGAATACAATGCCAGGCTGGATGAGAAGGCCAAGGAGCTTATCTGGGAGATGGATGGAAACGGATACTATGTCAACAGCTTTGGTAGACAGAGTGTTAATGCTCCGTGGCATACATTTGACTATCACAGCATGGTTTTGGAACCGAATTTTGAGGACTTTGAAATCCGATGAAAGGATATCCGGTTTACTTAGAATCAACTCAACATGCACGTTACAGTTCCGTATCAAAGGAAATAAACGCTCTTTTACAGTGATTTCTTGAACCTGTGAGATCTTCCAACATTATATCTTGCTTAATACGCATGGCAATGTTTCAGAGCTTTGTTGTATTAATTCACTTGCAAGACATACGCTCATCATCGACCAAGTGAAGTAAGCGATGTCTTTCGTCAGAGAAATGTAACATTAATGACAGAATCAGATAGTCACAGCATGAATATTTGTAGATTTGAAAATGATGTACTTGGCATTTAATAATCTGCTCAGGCTAACTAACTAACTTGACATGTTGAGTGTTCAATAGATGGACTTTTCAATAGGGCTCTTGCCTCCCCAAAAGTCCTTCCAGCTAAATGATTTGACCTTTTTCTGAAACTGTCGAATCCCATGCTCACCTTCTGACCCAGGCACCATCATGTTGGCAAAAGTCTTCTTGACGAGACTCGCTTGCGCCTCACTCTTCGGGGACAACCAAGCCATTCTAGTCAGCTCCTTGTTGATGGCTGCGGAGCGTGGGGCACATCTTTCTAGCAGATCTAGATAGTCATCAACTAACAACTCCAGTGGCTTCTCTCGGCTGCTTATCTGATGAATTGCTCCCAGTCGAGCAAGCTCTTCCGGGCGGATCTCTCTTCCAGATAACATGCCTTCACGTGCCATGGAAACACCCCATTCTCGGACGAGATACTTGGAGATGACGGCTGGGCTGACACCGATCTTGATCTCACTCAGCGTCCAGCGAGCCTTCGGGGACACCAGCCGGACATCGCAACCAAAGGTCAGTCCAACTCCGCCGCCGAAGCATGGCCCATCAACAACGGCAATAGTGGTTTGGGGGACGTGATCGAGTGCCTCATATAATGCGAGAACTTTGGCGTAGTAGCTTGAATCATCGGATCCGTCGGCCGTTTCTGTGTTTCCGCTGAGGTCCATACCCGTACAGAAGAACTTGCCCTCTGACTCAATGACGAGGTGGTATACAGATGAATCTTGAGGAAGCTTCTTGAAGAGGGCGGCTAAGCCTTCCAGCATAGAAGCAGTCAAGGCGTTACCATTCTTGGGCCGTGTCAAGGTGACTTTTAGAGCGGTTCCTGCTCGAGACACGCGATACTCGCCCGTATCTTGCTCAACCTTCCATGACCGTAGTTCTTTTTGTTTTGTCGGCGTGGGGTTTGCCTTGACCGAGCCGAGTCCAGCTTGGCTCCTCTTAGAGGCCAATGCAGCGCCGGCTCTGCTCCCATAGGGGATCCCGATCTCCTTGGATATCCACTGCCCAACATCACAAAGCTTATCCAAGTCCACACCTGTACTGATGCCTGAGTTCTCAAGTGTGTAGATGACGTCTTCGGTTGCCACATTGCCGCGGGCTCCAGGCGCGTATGGGCATCCACCCAGTCCGGCAACACTGCTGTCAAACTTTCTGATACCCATCTCATAGGAACGGAAAATGTTGGCAATTCCTTGACCGTACGTGTCGTGGAAGTGGCCAGCAAGTTTATCGGGAGAAATGTCAAGAAGCAGCTTGTCGAGCACATCTTGAACTTTCTTTGGGGTACCAACACCGAGGGTATCTCCCAAGCCAACTTCATAGCAGCCCATGTCTAGCAGCCTTTTTACCACAGGAAGAACCGCTTCAGGTGGCGTGGGGCCTGTGAATGGGTCAGAGAAGATACATGAAACAACACTGGAATAATTAAGAGCTGTCAGCAATTGATCAAAGCAACAAACAAACTTTTTGATGCTTACCCGCGAACCCTCATTCCAAGGCCGAGAGCCTTCTTGGTGACAGCTTCACATTGTTGAAGTGCCTCTTCGACGGTGCAGTTCTGGTTTGCTTTGCTAAAAGCCTCTGTTACAGACGCGAAGACGACAATCTCCTTGGCACCGGCTCTACTGGCGTTTTCCAGACCCTTCATATTCGGCGCCAGGACTGGATAGTTCATCTGACGAGATTGGTGATCAAGACCAGGGTGAGCTAGGATTTCTTTCATGACCGCTGCTCCGTCCGCCAGCTGAGGAACCCATTTCGGAGACACAAAAGAAGTGGCTTCGATGTTTACCAACCCCGTGTCGGCGAGTCTGCGTATGAGTTCGACCTTGGTGGCTGTAGGGATAGATGCTTTGAGATTCTGTAGCCCATCCCGTGGCGCTACCTCGACGATCTCGACATCTTGTCTTGTATGGAGAGAGGAGTAATGCCTGGTTGGTAAGCCCGTACGCAGGACATTTACAATAGTATATCGAAGCGGTTTAGTGGATCTGAGGCCATAATTCGCCATTGTGATTGAGCGGGAGCTTGAAGTAAATGTGGCCATGATAATGGATGCACTGGACAAGGCTTGATGTACTGCCACTGAGAATAGTGCAGTACGCTGAGGTCTTAGTTAATCGAGGAACGGCATAAAAGGCCCTTTCTCGCGCTGACTACACATTCTTAACGCCCGTTCCGTTTCATCTTGCCGGGATAGATTCAGTCCAAACCTATAGTGAGTCGCTTGGCCGAGGGTGACATACCGACCGTAGGCTACATAACCGAGGCGACGAGGCGTAAACATGTTTAAGGTCAATTGCTGGATCACACCTGTTATTGGCCTTTACTCAAACGCCTGGTCTTGCAGGTTGACTGCAAAGCCCCTACAGGGTCGAGGGCGCAGTTGTGCAGTTATCTGGACAATGAATTAATTGTAGGGACGTCTGAATGGTGTGGATATTTTGATAATAGAGCAAGAAGCCGTTTAAACAGTCTAATCTATTCTATCCTGGACTCATCTCATAAGCACGAGTCATAGGATATATCTTGGCGGACACCTGATGACTATCTGCTTTGCTTGCTCCGAATGCTCAGAGCTTTGAAACAACACTAGGCACCTGTGACTCCTCCGTGGGCAGATCTCGGTATTTCTCATAAGACTTGAGAGCCAATGGGTTTGCGACTGTACCAGCTACAGCAAACCTATTGCCGTTTATTGCATGTTTGACGTTGATCTCGCACTTCTTGCCATTGGCCGTGTACGGAATCTCATCCACTTCGAAAATATGTGCAGGCACATGTCGTGGAGAGTACCGATCCCGGATGACAGCGCTGATGCGGCTCTCGAGGCTCGAAGTGAGCGGTTTACCGGGCTTCATCTTGACAAAGAGAAGTACTCTTTCGTTGGCATCTACTTTTCGCTTCTGGCCGACACAGATGCTGTCCAGAATTTCTGGTATCGTCTCGGTAACGGCATAGATCTCCGCAGAGCCGAATCGTACCCCCGAAGGATTCAGAACGCCGTCGCTGTCCACACATTAGTTCTCATATCTTGGGGTATTTCTTAATCGTAGGCTAGACTCACGATCTTCCAAGCATGACAATCCCGCCCGTATCAGGCGACCGCTGAACAAAGTCCCCTTGACACCAAACGCTTGGCCCGTAGCGCTCAAAGTAGGACGCTTTATACTGCTGGGCTCCCTTTTCACCCAAGAAGGCGAGCGGCTGACTCGGGAATGGTCTTGTACAGACCAACTCACCAGGTGCTCCGGACTCTTCAACTGATACACACTGATCTATCCCGGAATCATAGATGTCTACTGCCATGCCGAGAGCTTTGCACTGGATTTCCCCGGAGTATATTGGTAGCAAAGGCGTGCCGCATACAACTGTTACCTCTGTTAGTGATGTTACTATTCTTCATCGTAGAATTGACTTCTTCCGTACAGGATCCTGCAATATCTGTTCCGCCGCTCATCGAGATCAGCTGGGCTGAAGGAGGGAACGCAGTTGAGTAGAACCACTCGTAAATCTCAGCAGAAAGCACATATCCTGTTGATAGCATGATGCGTAACCGACTCAGATCGAATTCCTGTCCTGTTGTTAAAGAGATATGAGTTTCATCCAAGCATTTTTTGCTGTTGCGGGATAGTCTTACTTGGCACAATGCCGAGGCTCTTGAGTGTGGAAAGATATCTAGGTGATGTTCCGAACACGCTTACTCTAGTTGAATGTTAGTAACTGGCTGCGCTGTATTTTATAGTGGTCTGAAGCTTACCCAAAAGCTTGCGCGAGCTCTAACAATATGGTTGGGCGTGGGTGGAACGGGGAGCCATCATACAGCAACATTGAAGCGGCGCAGGAAAGGTTCATGAGGTTCAAAACCCACATTATCCAGGATGTCTAGACAGCAGTGAGAGGGTCGAGCTTCCAATACCGGCGATGGATCAACTTACGGTTGTATACTGGAAGACTATGTCGGTTGTCCGCACGTCATGCTGAATGACGGTATCTACCTTGGTTTTCAAGGCTACGCCCTAGTGATTTCCACTTGGTTAGTCAAATTGATCCAAATCTATGATGGATGTACTTACCCCCATCGAATGGACTATGCACTTCGGAGCACCAGTCTACAATAATTTGTCAGTTTGTGATTTGCCAGTGTCCAATTTCGAAGACAAACCGTTCCGGAAGAAAAAAGGACAAAGGCTGGATGCGAGAATGGAACCAATTCGAATAGCAACTGGTCTCCTCTATCGCCATCCAGGAACTCTTCGATCGTACACGACTTGACTTGCTGCGAGGAGCTGTTCTTGAGCTTGGCATTTGGAATCAAAACCACTTGTTCCAAAGTTTGACTTCGCTTTTTGAGCTCTCGAGACCACTGCCTGATGCGATCAGTCAGGTCAATTACCTTTCCCGCGTAGACATATGCTTGATCTGCAAACATGACCTTTGGCTGATTCTGCGCATATCTGTCGACAATACCACTGACGCCCATATCGCATGATGTCGACGACCACACGGCACCAATCGAGAGCGTTGCCAGACAGATGGCCATAGCATCGACCGAGTTGGATATGACAGCCGCAACGACAGTTCCTGAAACAATCCCCGAACTGATCAAGGCGCTGCGTAGCTTTCGTACCCGCTCCCTCAGCTCACCCCAAGTGACTCTCTCAACATCGCTCGCATCTTCTCGGCTGAAGAAAATCGCAACGTCTGTGTCCTTTCTGCCTCGAAAAATCATCTCGGCAATGTTGAGGGTGGCGGTCGGAAAGAACTTTGGAGGGGGAAACATGAGAGTGGTAGACGTATCCTATGATGGCATGTTAATAGGTATATTTAATAAACTCTTGGAATACAAACCTTGGCAGTGAAGTTGAAGTCCTTTTTGCTTTCATCACCGCTGAGTGAAAGCTCAAGCCAGTTATAGGCATCGGTCCAGAAATGAGCAAGAGTCTCATTTCTCACTGACCACTGGTACAAGCCGTCGTATGTTTGCAAGCTCAGACCATATTTCTCATTGACGTAGTTGATGAACTTTGCTGTGCTTGTCTCGGAAACCTTTCGCGGGCACCAAAGAGCAGTCTTTAGCGGGGGACTCATGATTGAAAGATTTCAGTATTCACTTATCAAACAGTAACAAGAATACTTGCGATATCAACTACCAAAGACTGAGGATATATGTACAACGCTGATCTGAGGTGTGTTCTTTTTACATGAAGTATACAGTGAAGGCAACTTACGGGAGGCTAAGACTGTAGGCGATGTCAAAGTTAGGCTGTTGTCGGTTCTGATGCCGAGGTAAAAAGCCATGACTCCAAGGTGTCGGCAACTTGCCCAATCGCAATTCAGCTATTCTTAATAGCAAATGCTGCTTTCTGTATTTGCTGTCTCCTTTGGATGATCAGGTTGCCATAATCTCTCCATAATTACTAGTACGGGTGCAAGCTTTAGCTATCGTAAAAGATCTAACTGCTCCAGTAGAATGAATGGTTACACAGCACCTCATGAGTCTCTTCATTTGTAAAATAAACCATATTGAGGCAGATATCAATAATGGCCACCTCTGACACATGTGAATGGACAAGTGGCTTTAATGTACGTATTCATTGCGTTGTGACTAGACAAGACTAGATAATACCCTTCTTCTTCAACTCTTTGACCTCCACGTTCTCTATACCCAGCTCTTGTAACACCTCTGTCGTGTGTTCCCCGAGGCATGGTGGCGGTCGTCTCAGGCTCGTCCTCGTTCGACTGAACTTGACTGCTGGTCCAATGAGGCGTAACTCGCCCGACTCTGCCGCCTGCACTTTCACGTTGGAGATCATGTCCCGTGCCGCAGCTTGTGGGTGTCTAAACGCTCGCTCCATATTGTTGATGGGGCCAAATGGTAGGCTTGTCTCCTCAAACACTGACACCCACTCAGCCGTCGTTCGAGTCAGGAACACCCTGTTGAAGATGGGACCCAGGAGATGGCGGTTTTCCACTCGCTTCGGGTTGGTCTCGAACCGTTCATCGGTGATGAGGCTTTCAAGACCAAGTAGCTTGCAAAGTGCTGCAAACTGAGCGTCGTTAGTCGCACCACAGACCAAATGCGCATCCTTAGTCTCGAAGGCATCGTACGGAGCAATACTGGGATGTTGACAACCCCAGCGCTGAGCCTCGATGCCTAGATTCAGCCAGGCTAGGCCAACGTTGGTCAACATGCTGATTTGGGCCTCAAATAGAGATGTATCCACTTGCTGGCCAGTCCCGTCACGCCCACGAGCGTATACCGCAGCGAGAATTGCACCATGAAGATACAGGCCGGTTGCCATATCTACCATACCAATTCCGGTGCGTACAGGCGGGCCGTTGCGTTCCCCAGTGACGTGTAGAAGACCAGCCTCTGCTGCTGCTATTGGATCGTATCCCCCTCGGTTGGCGTAGGGTCCAGTCCTTCCGTAGCCTCGGTCTGTGTCAGCCCATTCCACGTCGTTCCGAAAATAAACAACTCACCCGAAATACTCGCATAGATCAGCTTGGGGTTTTGTTTTTGCAGGCTCTCATAGCTCAGACCAAGACGATCCATGGTTCCAGGTTTGAAGTTCTCGATTCTGTGGTGTAGTTAACATCGAATCGCTCCAGACGTTTGGCGACTGATTCTTGTCTGCGTTCTTCATATCCTAAGGCCGAGAGCCAGGCTATAAACATGGGCATTGAACTTACAAAACATCTGCATTCATAGCAAGCTTTCTTAGAATATCTTTGCCTTTATCCTGCTTCAGATCCAAGGCAATGGATCGCTTGTTGCGGTTCACAGAGGAGAAATAGTTGGACATGGGACCGGCATCTTTCTTCCACTTTGCGGGTTCCCCTGGCATCACCCAATGTCTTGTGTCATCCTAGCAGTGATTGAATCCCACGTTAGCTCAATCTTTGGAACCAATGTCGAGATCATCATGTGCTCAGCACTCAACACGTACTCCTTTGCCAACAGTTTCAACTTTAATCACATCAGCACCGTAGTCCGCGAAGATTTGTGTACAGAATGGGGCCTACATCATTAAGCCGGAATATTAGCTGATGACTTGAGTTGTTTGCAAGGAAGGGCATCAATGAACACACCGCCAACACTCGGGAAAGGTCCAGAATCTTTAGTCCAGTAAGAGCACCAGGGCTCTGGGCATCATCTGGAGTATTGCTGGTAGAAAAAGACCTCCCTCCAAGTGATCTACGTGAGGTTTCCCATATTATGCTCCTGTATAGATTAAGCCGATTTGCGTAGAGATAGGATCGTATGTTGAGTTGGCTCATGTTGGGCCCAATTGTGTAGCGCGTCCAAGTTGCTTGTTTGCTTGTTTGATGATTGTATTTAGTTTATTTTGAAGGCTGATAAAAACCCTATTTGTTCACGTCTCTTAATACATGTCAACTATTTAGACTTTAATAAATGTATATACGCCTGTAACACCCTTTTGCGACATCCACTCGTAAGAGACCTCGGCCATTATCTCGCTTCTACTATATTGGCCCTGTAGCTTTCATTAGATACGCACAGCAGCTCCATATCTAATTCCGGCTCCACATGTTCCACCTCAACACCAAACAGCCTCGGCAGACCAAATCACTATTAATCAATACAGGCTAACCTGATAAAGACCCTATCTAATCGACAAGCTACTTCTCTTGAATTATTCATCAAGCATAAAGGCGAGTTCATTATTATTTTAGGCCTGCTCAGGTGTAGGGTAGGCGAACTCAAGGGTGGCAGAGCACAGGACTGTACGCCGTTAACATCGGCTTGGCTCTGTTATTACTTGAATCCAGAGACAGCCGCTGTGGCAGACATTCCTAACTTTCTTTCAGGTTTATTTAGTTTTAGTATTTTCAGGAACTTCGGTTCCCCTATCCTTCTAAAGTCAAGAGATGGACTAATTGGGCTGATACACAGTGTCCTGCGGAATTTTCAAGCTCAAATCGCGACGCGTCTTTTAGTTCATGATTGAAGTATTGATTGATCAACCTCATGTGGTATGTCGTAGAGATAGATCAAAGTCACACGACTAAAGAACGTCAAACCTTTATTGCTCTATGGCCCCTCGCTCAATAGCTTTTAGGAAGGCCAAGAACCTTTTGGCCGATGTAGTTCTTGATCATCTCCGCACTAACTGGAGCAATCCGGGCTAAAGTAGCCTCACGGAAATATCGCTCAACATGGTACTCCTTTGCATAACCCATGCCCCCATGAGACATTATGGCTCTCTCTGCTGCCTTGAATGCACCATCAGCAGCTAGATACTTGGCAGCATTTGCATATTCGCCGTCCTCATAGCCTTCATCATACAATCGTGCAGCGAGATAGATCATCAATCGTGCACTCTCAAGGTTCATCCAGCATTCAGCGAGAGGATGCTGAATTCCCTGATATTTACCCACTGGATTGCCGAAGACAACCCGCTCGTTGACATAGTTGCAGGTACGGCGCAATGCTGCGAAACCTATACCCAAGGCCTCGGCACCTACGAGCACTCTCTCGGCGTTCATTCCGTGCATGATCATCTTGAAGCCGTCTCCTTCTTTGCCAATCAAATCTTGGGCAGGGACCTTCCAGTCTTCAAAGAAGAGCGCATTGCTATCTACAGCGCAGCGGCCCATCTTGGGGATCTCGGTGATGGTTACAGCAGAACGGTCTAGGTCGGTGTAGAATAGGGAGAGGCCGTGGCTAGGCTTGCTGACCTCATCGAGAGGAGTGGTTCTGGCGAGGACGAGTATCTTTTCTGCGACCTGGGCTGTTGATGTCCAGACCTTGGACCCCTTGAGCCGGTAAAAGTCGCCATCTCTCTTGGCCGATGACTGTAAGCGCAGGGTGTCTAGGCCGCTGTTGGGCTCCGTAACTCCAAAACAGGCTCGTTCTTTTCCTTGAATGAGAGGAACCAGCCACCGTTTCTTTTGCTCCTTTGTACCGAACTTTGCAACAGGTTCCAATCCAAAGATGTTCATGTGAACCGACGAGGCCCCGTTCATACCAGCCCCTGATTCGGCAATGGTATGGAGCATGACAGCTGCTTCCGAGATGCCTAGACCAGCACCACCATACTCTTCTGGAAGACAGATGCCCAGCCAGCCGTTGGTGGCCAGATCATTGTACATCTCCCAGGGAAATTTGTGCTCCGTGTCCCTTTCCAGCCAATACTCGTCCGGGTATTTGGCACAGATCTTTGCAATAGCCTCACGCACAGACCTCTGACTCTCAGTCCATTCTGGAAGGTTGCTGGGGAGATATTCGGTGGCACGGGAATGAATATGTCTTGAAGGTTGAGTGTTAAAACCCCCATTAGCTCTCCTTAGGGACGTTATCACATGACTGTTGGAGAAAGCTAGAGATGGCCGCAGTGTCTGGAGAATAGCGAATGTTTTGTTCCACATGTTGGCGATTGGCATTGGGTTGTTATGGACTACAAGGTACTGCAGAATCATGGCCTGCAAGCTCCTCGAATGTGTATATATAATGTGCTGTTACTCTCCTTTCATGATAGAACACCTTAGACGTTCCAAGCCGCACTAGGTTGTTCTGAGAACAGCCGCGGCTGACTCGTCAAGTTCCCTCGGGAATCACAATTCCGAAAAGACCAATATGCATGCCTAATAGAGAGTCTGAGAGTTACGCTACAGTACGCAACATGTGACACGAGTCTGGCAACCATGAACTAAAATGACGACATGGATTATTAACATGCCGGATACGCGCTAAGTACCTTACCTTACCTTACCCATCCTTCTCACAGGTGAAACCGATCAGGGCGGTTTTGGTCGGTCCAAGTAAAGAGGGCCGTGTGGAATCAGGTAATTGGGAAATACGAATAACCTTAATGAAACGAATAAGAAACCATGCAAATTGACGTGTCTGTACCAGGGCTCTGTTTTTACATGATACTAATATTTCCAAATTATTGCAAACAAAGGCCTAATGCAGGCATAGACATTAAAGAAACCTCGCATATAATTGTATTACATCTTTTGCGAGGGCCCTCTTAATTTCTTGGAGTTGAGGCTATCTAGGCCTCTGTTCAGGGTTCCCGCTATGCTTCCAATGCTCTAGAGTC
Organism: Fusarium sp. NRRL 53497; assembly: GCA_013184445.1. NCBI lineage: Eukaryota > Fungi > Ascomycota > Sordariomycetes > Hypocreales > Nectriaceae > Fusarium > Fusarium sp. NRRL 53497. The sequence goes on from JABCJZ010000216.1 coordinate 64,941, forward strand.
TTGTGCCCACCAAACTTGGAAAGCTAGCTGTTGTTTTATTGAATCCAAGGCCTGGCGATGAAATCCGAAACTGTAAGCATTATCATGCTGTGATAGAAAAGTCAGTGGCTGTTGGGAAAATGCAATAGGTTTGGAACTGACGCGTGAGGAGCAATCCTGAAGAAATATGGCACAAATCCTCGACCGAATGAAGCCAGACCCTCTGTCCTGGCCACCTTGACTATGCAGTCAAAAAAGCCAGTGTATTGCACTCCTCCTCCCCCTTGCTTGTTTTGCCATTGCATTCTGGTCTTGACAAAGTCAAAAGGCAAACTCAAGACGGCGGCAAAGACGCCCGCTATTGCCGAGGCCACGAGGGACTGCATGTAGGGAGATAAACTCATGTGCGTGGCGAGCTGGTGTTTCGACTCGGAAAAGAAAGTCAGTTGACCAAAGTTTGTCGAGCATGCCCTTATGACTGTTGGAGATGTTCCACTCCAAAGGCCCCGTATACCTTCAGTTCGAGTGATTCTAGCCAAAGCGTCAAACACTGATCGATAGTTTGCGCGCTCTCCAGGTGGCTTCATCCCGTCACTTTGCATTCGAATTAATGCGACCTCGGTAGGATTGCCAATGAGGGATCCTAAGCCACCAGCGAGAATCCCCGCTATACCTCTCTCAATGAACGTGATATTCCGATTTTGTCCCGATGCTCTCCTCTTCATCACGTCTTCGAATGTGTAGAACAATCCCAGTCGTGCTGTACCGTAGACAACTTGCCGGAGATAGCCTGCCGAAATACCCTGGTACAAGGCCGAGACTCCCCCTTGGGACACAATTCCCCTGGCAACTGTAAATAGCGTAGGTTGGGCGCTTCTGCTGCTTTTGCCTTGGCCAGCTAACTGTAGCCGCACTTTGATCACGTCGATAGGGTGAATGCATGTTGTAGCGACGAGTCCCGAAGCACCACCGATAATAAAAGGCCTTAATATAGCTGCTAGATGCTCACTGTATGGCAGTGATCTAGTCACCAGATTATTCTCTGACGTGAGGCTCATGACGTTTTATAGGAACGGGATATCAGCTCCAAGACTGAACAAACGAGGTCTCGTGTTTATGAATGACTCCAGAAAGATCCATGCGGTCCTTGTACTGATTAAATGCTGATCTTATGCTCCTGTTCAGCTTACTGACTCAAGTAGGTATACACCTCGGCCTATATGAAGGTTGTACTACTACTCCATACCATACCCGACCTCGATCTGGGCGACATCGCGAGCACCGAAGAGATCACGACCTATTACTTTGTCCTCTTTGATGTTTACCTAAGATATTGTGGGGTTCAAGAGCCCCATGATATACTGGAAAGGCATTGTATACGATGCCTGAAGTGTAAAGTATATATAAACCTTCTTGTTGTCTTACCTCGATCGATCTCAGATCGATATTCACAATCATCACTCGCCATAACCTGTTTTCGTGTCCTTGCCAACGATAAGCACTGCAAAAGCTGGCTTGGTAGCTTCTACCAACAGCACTTCAAGTAAGTGATGACTCTCAAGCTACTCAAACCAAGGGTTATTTGCGTTTATAACCATGATTTCGTCTCGAAGAGCCTCTTGAGGGAAAAGGTTGTGTTGAAACTGGGTCAGGTTTCCCCCAACAGTAGTGGTCAAGCATAGTGTTGGCATCTGAGAACGGTAAATGGGATCAATATATGCAGCCCTTAGAATAAATGAACTTTTATGCAATATCGCGGTACAATGTTACAGCAACTGTTGAGCCTAATGTTACAGCAGCGCTGTGCTTGTGGAATGCTCGACAGCGAAGTTCTTGCTCCAGTAATAATAAACTCCTGATGTCACATTCATTTGCTTCCCTTGGCGACTGATTGGAATCAATGCTTTTTTCATGGCCAGCCAGTAACAGTAACAGTATCAAAATAATTATTCCATGTGGCTTAGCTTGAAACTCCGAGTATCGCTATTGTCCGATAGCCGAGGTGACTAGGCATTGCCAAGATGAAGTAGCCGAAGGAAAACCGCAACCGTTGTAGCCAGGACTAGCCCCGCTTGGCTACTAAACCATACCTACTTTCTCATGCTCAAACATATACTTGCAGACAATGTGCTATATAAATGTAACGGATAGGTAGTTGAAAAGCCAACATAAAAATGAAAGGAAGGGGAGTACGAGGGCTTTAGTAGTCGAAATTGAATGTCTAATTTAGTGCTAACGTAACCTTTGCTTATGTGTTGGTTCGGATGACTTTATGGCTGGCTTGGGTAGTTGCCGAGGGTCCAGCTAACTCAAGCTTCTCTGATGATACTCGCATCGCTATAGCTCTCGTCCATTAGCTTCGCCTGTTTGGCCATGATCTTTGCTGCTGAGGCTCCTGAATCAATTGCATCGAAGGCCTCGTCCACTTTAACGATATCGAATTGAGCACGAGAATAACGACCCAACCCACTCCTCTCGTTACGTGATGCCACCGCCACCCTCCCAAGAGCAGCAAAGCGATGCAGCAGGCAGCAAGAGAAAAGGAGACGAGCTACAGCCCGAATCTACAGCAAAACGAGGAGCCCCTCGTGCTTGTCTGTCTTGTCGTGGGCGCAAGGTACGCTGTGACGTAACAATTCAAGGCACGCCTTGTACGAACTGTCGCCTCGATAACTTGGGCTGTGTTCTTGGTAAGCCTCGTCGAGGCATAGCATCTAAAACAGTAGATACAACATCTGAGCGCTCAAACACCGCCGAGGAATTCCCTGTCTCTCTCACGTTTGAAGGTAAATCCTGGCTCTTCACGAACCCGAGGTAGTATTGCCCCAGTTTGGCTGATAATGTACAGGCCTGGGGGACGACCCTGGCGATGGCCCTGCCCAAGTCAATGACAACACCGTCTTCCCCAATATTGAAAACGTGGATGCTCCTGGTATCTCGTCTATACGCTTACCTCCAGAACCGACAGTCTCATACACGCAAAGCTTGCCTCCGTACATTCGACCTCTTCCACCGCACCTGAAGCCTGTGGACACCGAATACCTCACTGCGAAAGGTTCCCTCAGGATCCCCGACGATGAACTTCAATGCGAGCTCTTTCGACTCTATATGCAATATGTTCACCCGTTCATGCCTATCCTTGATCTACCGGCCTTTTTGTTGTCAGTTGCTAAACGGGATACGACCTCTCGTGTCAGTCTGCTTCTGTTTCAGGCCGTCATGTTTGCTGCAGTCGCATACATTGACTCCGACTACTGCATCGCCCGAGGATACGAAAGCCGCAAATTGATGCGGAAGGATTTCTTTGAAAGAGTACGCCTTCTCTACGATCTAGACGCCGAGCCCGATCGCATTGCTCGACTTCAAGCACTGCTTCTGATGACATACTGGTACGAGAGGGCCGAGGATGAAAAGGACACATGGCACTGGACAGGAATAGCGTTTTCGTTAGCACAGATCTTGGGGATACATCGAAATCCCGATCAGCTAGACATCAGCCCCAAAGCAAAACGCGGGCGGAAGAGGATCTGGTGGGCATGTTATGTACGTGACCGACTTCTAGCCTTGGGCATTCGACGACCAGCTCGCATACGACCCCAAGCGTATAATGTCCCTGATATAACCATAGAGGATTTGATAATGGAGCCCTTTGATGAGAGTGTCTTGAGCTTCCTTGGAAATCCGCCGATAGCAGACTCTGAAACTCAGAATGGCCTCATGCTTTGTTTTGTTCAGCTTACGCAGCTCTGCGTCCACATTGGTGATATTCTTTTCACTCAGTATTCGGTTCTGGGTAATGATATCTCGAGAGCAGATGAGACGGTCACAATGATGGTTGTACCCAAGAAATCGGCGCAGCAAATGCAAGATATGGAAAAGTGCGACTTGAAGTTACGCGGATGGATACAGAAGCTCGACTCTCCTTGCCGTTACAAGGCAACCCGATCTCGACAGGAGCGTGGGCAGACCCAGAGCCAATCTATTTTGCATCTACATCAAGCTCTGCTATACATGATATACCTCACCTCGACTGCCATCCTGCATCGGCCTCAGGCACAACGGTTGAGTGATAGCTCCGAGGAGAATATCAGTACAAGGCGATCTGCTGATAAGATTGCCGATGCGGCTGGGGGCATCACGCAAGTTGTATATGACCTCCATCAGGGCAACCAACTACGCTTTGCGTCCACCTCAGCTATACCTGCACTCCTGTCTGCCATTCTAATCCACCTCAATGACATCGGCTCCTCGCGTCAGGATGCGCGCTACGCTTCAATTGGTCAGTTTTATCAGTGCTGGCAGGCTCTCCAGTATCTCAGGGACATGTATGCTTCTGCAGATCATGTTATATGGTTCGTGGAGGCGGTTATACGGAGAACCCGGGTCCACATCCCTATGTTGAACCTAACCCCAAGTGCCCCGAGATCAAGACAGTCTGCGACTACCAAAAGGAATCAAGGAATCACTGCAAGTGACGCCCATAACTCCCACGCCAGCAACCAGAGGGTGGAAGAGGCGTCAAACTTGTTGATCACTCCCGTGACTATTGGCAGTGCACCAACTACTGGCACGCATTCCGATGGTGCAGCAGGGCTGCAAATACTTCCCAGCAATGCCCAAGATCAATTCACGAACTCGGTCATGGTTCCCATAGATCCACAGCACGACCCTTGGACGGACTTCGACGCTGAGGCAAACCTCCTTCAAGCCTTGGTTCACTTTGACGCAGACCCCAATTTCTTCCCTGCAACTCATCTTGGACCACAGGAGAGAGAAATCTTACCTATGCGGGCCACCTTTGGTGATAACTATTATTGAACGTTGACCTTCCAAAGGGATTATATGTAATGCAGGCAGCTTCGATGAGATGAATATGAATGTACTATTAAACTGGCCAGTGACATACCTTCAACTTGGAGAGCTTCCGACAAGCCTATCTCAAAACTTTGAGGACACATCCTTTCCCACAGCCCTATAAACCTCTCCAAATCGTGATCTAGCATCAAGAACGCAATCATGCTCGTAAATCATTTTCTGTACCTCTGGACTAGCCCACTTGTCCGGAATAGGCGCCGTCTCTGTCCTCGCATCGGCAAACTGGCGATCACGCTCATCTCTGTCCTTTCCCTTGCCCAAATGTAGAGCATTGGCAGATTGGACCGCCATGTCTACCAAAGCTGACGTGCGGGGCTTCCTGAGGAGCTCATACACCTTTAACGTGTTGGCGATAGCTTGGCTGTCTTTTCCACCACTTGGAGTCAAGCTCAAAACCTCAGCTAATGTTGCAGCGTCCTCGATAGCCATCGCGGCACCTTGTGACAGATGAGGAAGTGTCGGATGGCATGCATCGCCCAAGAGAGCTACCGCGCCACAGGTCCATGTATCCAGAGGCTTATGGCAGCATAGTCGCCACTCCACGACGTCTCCTTCAGGGACAAGGTCGAGAAGATGTTGCACAGGTGGTCCAAAGTCGGCAAATACCCGCTTCATGGCTGTCTTGCTCCCCAGGTTGGTCCATGTCGCGTTTGTCAGGCCTGCAAAGTTCACATCGGGCTGGGCTGTTGCAATGTTGAAGATGGTATGGTTGTGGATTGGATATGCTATCATGTGTCGATTCTCGCCTATCCAGCGTCGAACTGTATTACTGTCCAACATTTGGAGCAGGTCGGGGTACGACTCCAACTGCTCACGCTTGAGGAGAACTCGGTAGGCTGCTGTCCCAGTTTCTTGAACTTTAGTTGTCAAGTTGAGATAGCTGAGCATGGATTCCCTGACAGTGGACTTGATGCCATCAGCACCGATGAGAACGTCAGTCTCGACAATGTGCATCTTCCCATCCTGGTCTTTGATGATGAACTTGACTTGGTCGGGTCCGAAGCTTTCCACATAATGAAGGGTCTTCCAGAAGTGAAACTTGACGCTAGGCTCTGCTTTGGCTCCCTCGTAGAGCCCTTCAGCAAGTGAAGCACGATGGCCAGTGAAATGCGAATAGCCATATTTGTCTCGTATGTCTTGCATGGAAACCCGTGCAAGAAGCTTATTTGTCGCTCCGTCGTGAATGACGAGATCCTCAACTTGCGTAGCGTCGTTCTTGATGACTGAGTCGCCCCAGACGCCGAGTTGATCAAGGAGGCGGATCATGTTGGGGGCCATCTGAATACCAGCACCAACAAAACCAAGAGCTGGGGCATCCTCATAAACATGGATCTGCTTAAACCCTTTTTTGGCAAATGCCAAGGCAGCAGCCAGTCCCCCCATGCCTAAAGCCAGTGTTAGTTGTGGCTAAGTTCTGTTTCACTTGGCGGGAACATACCTGCTCCGATAATAGACACTCGAAGGTCCTTGTAATCACTCATGGCGAAAAGAAGGCGCCGGGATGATCCTAGGTAGAGTTATATTCCGCGTTGCGGGTATCATGTATGGATAGACAATCCTAAACTTGATATAAAATTACTCATCTGTCATTTCCTCGCTAACTTGTTAATTGAATGATATGAATCCTTGGTTTGGCCAATGTGACTCGTGAAACCTTGGTAAAGAAAAACCTCGGTATCGGTATGAATGTCCCACATAGTTACCCCGCAATATCAGTTCCCGGCAAGTGTTTCAGCTGAATGTTTAGGTTTCAAATGTCTCAATGGCAGTCTGTACCTAAACGAGAATGCTGCAGCATCAAAGTCGATATGTACAGGGGAACAAAGCCCCACAAACAAAGGCTCTCTCCCCGCAATTGTCTCGCTATTAGTTGAACTTAAACCCCGCAAGACGCTAAGAACCCCACCAACGTTGCTTCGGTAGTTGTATCAAGGCTAGGTATAAGTGATGCCTTGGGTTGGGACAATCATGGAAGCGCCAGGTTTCTTGTATTAATAAAACAGCCATATTAGCAAGGAAACGTTCAATTTTCATCATAGAAGTGATCTGGCATCTTATTGCAATGGCCAAAACGTCTTACCCATCCCAACTCGAGAATGACCCTCACCGAGCTGCCATTGAGGACAATCCCTCCATTCAGCCCAAAGTCGGCGCACGAGTATGGGCCGCCATTTTTGTGAGTAGCCACATTCAGGCTTGAAACTTGATGATATCAGAACTGACGGTGATACAAAGTCTATGGCGTTATCCTTTGGCCCAGCCGTTGGTCTTCCTTTTGTCTGTGTCGCCAGTATTGTCGTGCAGATCACTCGGGATCTCGGTGACCAATCCCAGTTGGCTTGGGTTGTCGGTGCCTGGTCACTCGCGACAGCATGTTCTTTCTCTCTCGGTGGTCCATTCAGTGATGTTTTCGGACGTCGGAACATTATCCTCACGGGCCAGTTCATTGTCCTGATTGGTAACATTGTGGGAGGCACTGCTCAAAACACGCAGAGCTTGATTGCAGCTGAAACCCTCATCGGTTTTGGAACTGGTTTCGTCTTTGTGTCCTACGCTGGCGTGCCTGAGATGATTCCAAATAAGTGGCGGTCTCTTGGGTTGGGTATTCTTGAGGGAGGCATCGCTATTCCTTGGTGAGTCTATACAGGCCTTGCTCCTGTTATTTATCACTGACCTGTTGCTCCCAGGGCTGTAGTGAGTGTTCTTCTAGCCAATGCCATGTACAGGTACGCGACGTGGAGATGGTTGTTCTACCTAGGCATTATCGTCGAGGCTATCGCCCTGGTGGGAACTGCTCTCTTCTACTGGCCAACAACGCACCCACGCGGAGACTTTGACAAGTCAAGGTGGAGGCAGTTTCAAGAAATAGATTGGATGGGCCTCGGTCTATTCACATCTGGCTTGGCCATGTTCTTGATCGGTCTCACCTGGGGCGGCACTACTGAACACCCCTGGGACAGCGCCAGTACAATCACGCCTATCATTCTTGGCTTCATTGTCGTTGTTTCTGCATTTTGCTACGACTTCTACTGGGCCAAAGCTCCCATGTTCCCTCCCAAACTCTTTGCCATCGTCCGTGGCTTTCTCCTTGTCATCGTTGTCCTATTCATTGCGGGAATGAACTATCATGCCCTTGCTGCTCTACTTCCTCAGGGCTCACTCTATATGTTTACAACAGATGGTATAGAGGTCGGTGTCCTGGCCCTCCCCAACACTCTGATGCAAGGTGTCACTGGCTGTTTGGTTCCCATGCTATCCCACAAGATTGGCCATATCAAGTGGCAGTTTGTGACTGCCACAGTCCTCCAGGCAGTCTTCATTGGCGCTGGCGCTGCAACTGTCAACCCAAACCATAAACTAGCCTGGGCGTTTGTGCCAGCTTTTGGCGTCCCCATGTTTGTTATGATCACAATCTTGGGTTACTCCATTGCTAGCTTGCACGTACCTCATTCTCATTTGGGTGTGGCTATGGGCCTCCTCGGAACTTTTCGATCGGCTGGTGGTGCGGTTGGAAATGCTATCTTCAACACCATCTTCCAAGACAAGTTCACTTCTTATTCTAAGGAGGAGATCAGCCGTGCAGCCCTCCAGAATGGGCTCAATGCCGACGATCTGAAACTTATTATCCCAGGAGCTATTCAGTACAATCTTGGCGTCCCCGGAGCACTCACAGATATTTCAGGCATGACGCCAGCAATTCAAGGAATTATTCGTGATGCAGTCCGGGCTGCTTATGGTCGTGCGTTCCAAACTGTATTCTACATCACTATTTCTTTTTCGGTTGTTGCTGTCGTAGCCGCCTTATTCATTGAAGATCCTACTGCTTTCATGACGAATCATGTTCAATCAGCTATGTTAGGTAGGGGTCATGACATTCCGGTAGTGAACGGGACTGCACAAGGCGCAGGTGAGAAGCCCACTGAGAGCTTGGACGATAAGAGTGATGGGAATCCAGCACAGGGAGCAAAGAAGGCAGAGGAGGTTTAGGATAACAAGGTGCTGCAAATGATGGGTGAACTGAAAGCTTACGTGGACTTGTTGGTATGAATGAAGGAGGCAAAGAATCATGGGTCATAATACACTACTATTCATGTATCATATGACACAAAGATCAAGCTTAATTTAAACCGCTCTACCCTATGAGCTCTTTGTCTTTGCACACATGTCAAGTATCTCCCTAACTTGAGATTCCTCTGTGATAGGAAATGCATTTGTCCGTATCCAAATATCGTCCAGACTATTCCGAGCAAGGATTCTAAACTTATCTTCCCCGACCCCAACTTCCTCAAGTGACTGAGGCATGCCCAGAGTTGATACAAGTGCTTGCAAAACATCACCGAGACTTACTGCCCTCTGATCAAGACCCTCCGCCAATAGGAGTTGTTTCACATGATCCTGTTGCAATAGCAAATCCAATACCGAACCCTGTCGCTCAATATTTGCGTTCTTCCTCAGGTTGTATCTGCATACAGCAGGTAGAAGGATACAGCTTGTTACGCCGTGGCCAACCCCAAGTGGACCAAGCTGATGTCCGATAGCATGACTAGCTCCAAGCGGAACACCACTCGATACAGCACACATAGAGTAGATGACACCTTGGTGGCATAGGTGACGTGCTTGAATAGATTTTGGGTCTGCTTTGTTCAAGAGAAGACCGCTGATGAGGCTGATAAGCCCCTTTTTTGACCAGTCGTCACTCTTTTCGTCAGATAAAAGCGAGCAAAGAGTTTCGACACAATGATCAACAGCCCGGATACCGGTGCTAAGCCATACCCATTCTGGTGTGGTGAGGCATAGTTCCGGATCTTGAATAACAAGTTCTGGGTCGACTTGCTCACAATGGAAAGTCCTTTTGGCATGGCCATGAGACTCGGTTCCACCAGCGATGGCTTGGAATTCGCCCCCTGAAATCGAGGTTGGGATATGAATAAGAGGGATAGTTGGCTTGATTATATTGTTCCGTAGTGCAGGATTGCTCTGTGATGTACCCCAAAGAGTATTCATCTCCTCCTCAGTAGTAACTGAGTTCGCCAGAGCAAGCCGCACTAGCTTAGCAGCATCAGTAAGGCTGCCAGCACCCAGGGTCACTAAGCAGTCGATATCGAGGCCAGCAGCTTCCTTAACAACTTCTAGAACCTGGGCAATAGGTGTATGCGGACTAATGCCGATCCTTACGCCGGCGACCCGGCTCCCGAGTGCTGAGCAAAGACGCTCAAGTGAATCCGTGGATTGTGCCAGAGACTTGGAACAAATCACGTATACTCTGGAGCTAGAGAAGGTGTCACGGCAGTGTCTCAAGCAAGCTTCGGGGAACCGAAGCCCGTAGGAGACTTTGGGCGTAGCGCGACCTTCATAAGCTGGATAACAGACTTCAGTGCCGAATGTGAAAGTCATGGTCAAGTCAAAGTCTGGCAGATGCATAAATGATAGTCAAGCGAATGGGGACAGAACAGAGAATTCCAGCGGCTCCAGGTGATGGATCATGGCTTGCCCGTTCGACCTCCCCACATGAAACAACCCACAGTAGAGTGACCCCATGTGGGCCATTTTGGCACGGTAGCCAACCCCGGCATAGGAGGACGTACCTGATCGATGAATGAAACCACCATCAATTAGATCTTCTGTATGCAATTACTGATACTACATGGTGAAAAAATATAATGTCAGTACTTACAAAGCGTCTGCGGGCATTGACGACTAAGTCACCCAGTGATATTGTGATTCTGTCAACTGTTCGCAGTCCTATTACACGAGCTTTCAAGGGCGGCTTTGAAGATGCATGGCCAGAAGACATTCTTGCACCAGTCTGGCCCACCTGATTAAACCCCATACCTTGCATGCTGACATTTTTCAGGTTATGGCTGAAGCGGCACGTGGAGCCAAGATTCAACCCAGCGACGTCCAAGACGTGCTCATAGGAAATGTCCTCGCCGAGCTTGGCTTTGCCAAAACAGGTCGAATGGCTCTATTACATGCTGGCTTCCCGCCATCTACGACATTCCACACTGTGAACCGCCAGTGTTCAAGCAGTCTTCAGGCTGTCACCCATATGGCACATGCTATCTTGGCGGGCCAGCTTGATGTCGCCATGGCGGGAGGTGTTGAGAGCATGTCCAAGAACTATCAGACACGGGGCATACCCCGCGATGTTGGTCCAAGTCTTCGAGGTACAACAATTAAATCAGCTGCAGATTGTCTAATGCCCATGGGCATCACTTCGGAAAATGTGGCTACTCGATATGGTATTAACAGAAAGATGCAGGATGAGTTCGCTTTGGTTAGCCATACTCGAGCGAACAAGGCCCTTGCCGGTAATCGATTTGTGTCGGAGATTGTTCCTATCGAGTATACCAAGTTTAGCGACCAGGATGGGACCAAATTTCAAATTCGCATCGATTCTGATGATACCATCCGATCGAATGTGACACTGGACAAGTTATCTCAACTCAAACCAGCCTTCTTGGACAACGGTTGCAGCACTGCAGGGAACTCGTAAGTTGGGTAGAAATTCCATGGCTCTGCTACTTGTCTGATCAATGTCTGTCAATGTGCAGATCTCAAATGTCCGACGGCGCTTCAGCAACGATTTTGGCTCGTCGATCCTGGGCCAGTGAGCGTGGCTTGAAGCCAATAGCACGGTTCCTCGGCACGCAAGTCGCAGGATGTGAGCCTGGTGAAATGGGGATGGGACCGATATATGCCATTCCTAAGCTCTATCAGAATCTTGGCATAGAACAGAGCGATGTCGACATTTTCGAACTGAATGAGGCTTTTGCCAGCCAGACTCTGGCATGCATTAGTGAACTTGGTCTGGATATAGATAAGGCCAATCCTAACGGCGGTGCTATTGCTCTTGGACATCCTACTGGGGCAACAGGGACACGCCAGCTTGCCACACTCGTTGCAGAGCTTACAAGGCAGGAAAAAGAGATTGGAGTTATCAGCATGTGTGCTAGGTGAGTGTAAAGATCTCTTCACTCGGGCCATACTATACTGACAGTTCATTGAGCACTGGGATAGGTGTAGCATCCGCCTTCTTGATGGAGTAGACGAATTATAGTTGACATAGTGGATTCATGTTTTATACTTTCGGCTTATCAGATATATCGAGCCTTTGTGCGTAATTAAGCCCTGCAACTTATTATTTTACAACCCAAATTTTCAGTGTATTATGTTGAGAGCCTAAGCGATAACCAATCATCCACCAATGGCTTTGTTGTCTCTCAGTCGCTTGATATCGCTTTCCTCTAACCCCAAGAAATCCCTCAGTACCTCATCAGTATGCTCCCCTAGTAATGGAGGCGGTGTCCGGATTGAAGGCTGCGTTCTGGAGTACTTGACAGGATTGTTGAGCACCTTTAACTGGCCACAGACAGGATGTTCAATATCTTTAATCATGTCCCTAGCCACAACTATAAGAAGAAAACATAATTAGCTTTATTGGTCGCAAGACATGTTATGTAGATTCTGCCATAGACGTACCATGCGGGTGTTCTAGCGTATCCTTGATATCGTTGATCTTGGCGTATGCGAGGCCTGTGCCTTCAAAGATATCGAGCCATTCTTGCGATGTTTTGGAACCAGTGATATCTTCAATCATTTTTTCGAGTACCTGCCGATTTGCAACACGAGCTGAGTTTGTTGAGAAGCGATCATCACTTGCCCATTGTCCGGTGCCCAGGCACTCGCATAATACGCCAAAAAGCCGGTCGTTGGCACCACCAATTAAAATGTCCCCATCCTTTGTGCGAAATGCACGGTAGGGCACGACAGACGCTGTGATCGTTAGTCGACCAATACCCAACGTGTATCGCACCGAGTGAGCGACTTACGATGAGATGTTCCATATCGTCCCCCGTCTCTCTCACCCGTGACCAAAACTGACTGTGCCATGTTGGCCAACGTAGCAACTTGGCAATCACTCAAGCACACATCCAAAGCCTGCCCTTGACCAGAATGGCTTCTCTCAATCACTGCGGCTAGGATGCTATTTGCTGCGTATAGTCCAGTGGTCAGGTCTGTCACTGCAACGCCGACTTTGACTGGGGGCCCGTCTCGTGGACCGGTGATATGCATCAACCCCATCTCTGCTTCGACCATGACATCGAACCCAGCGCGGCTGCTATAAGGCCCTGTTTGGCCGTATCCAGTAATGCTCGCGTATATAAGCCTAGGATTTGCCTTGGCCAAAGTGTCATAGTCCAAGCCATACTTTTTCAGTGTTCCGGGAAGATAGTTCTCAACCATAATATCCACCTTTGCAGCGAGCGCCTGAATTAACTTGGCGCCATCCTTCTCTTTGAATGAGACGGCTACAGATTTCTTGTTTCGATTTACCTTCGGATATGCTTGTGAGTTCAAATCGTGTTGAACACTGATGAAAAATAAATAGGGTACTCACTGACAAGTAATATGCACTCTCGCCCTCGCCAGCTCGTCCATCCTTGTAAGGCGAAAAAGGGGGACCCCAGGCTCGGGTATCGTCGCCTCGCGTCGGGTGTTCAATCTTGATAACGTCTGCTCTATCCGTCGGTTAGCAGATTGAACAATTCGACCGCTACCCTACACTCGCCCCAAATCGCCGAGAATCTGTGCGCAATACGGCTTTTGATGTGTTATTACGGTTGTAAGCTCTTTTTTGAGGGTTCAGATATTAAGTTACGTACCCCAGCTAGAACTCTAGATATGTCAAGTACTTTAACTCCTGTCAGAGGTAATCTGGCCGCAGCCTTTGTTGGATAATGTCTCAAACCCCAACTTGGCCGTAAGAACGGTGTGAGAAGTTTCTGTCGGATGGGCAGCATATTGTAACTGCAGAATTGATTTGAACTACAAACGAGATGTCAGATCTACCAAGCCGATAACAAAACCGTCGCGAGAAAACAAGTCGGTTCGTTGTTGGCCTATGTGGGACCGTTTTGGTGTCTCTTGAGTTACGTCCCACATGAGGATATACGGATATACGGGTATATAGAGCTTTGGGCATGTGATTTATCCTATTAATAGACATCTTGGTTGACTAATGCAGCAAATGGGATGATGACTTTGAACGTATGTGGGGCTGACACATGGGTATGACGATCTATTCCTTATTAGTCAAATCGATGTTCGCAAATGAGTCCTGAACATTAGTTAAGGACAAAGGGCATTGTGCGCGACAAGGCCGGTTGTCTGGGTGGTAAAGCGTATAACCAGTACAGAAAGACTTTCTATGTGGGGTTGTTGTATTGGATCAGTGGATAGCACTCCGGTACCTAGCTCCGTTGATGCCCTCTACGGCTTTCTAGCAAACAGCCGCTTTTCTTTGAACAAGTGATCCCATGATGAGCTCAGCTTTGCGCGTGCGGGCTCTCGTCCACCTATCTGCTCCTAAGCGGCGTTGGTTCAATGGCTCTGCTGCGTTACAACGAGTCAACAAGATTTGCTCCTCAGAAACAGATGCTATTAATAGATTAAAGAGCGGATCGACGGTTCTGGTTGGAGGATTTGGGCTCTCTGGAGTCCCTGCAACCCTCATCGAGGCAGTGGCTGCCCACCGAGATCTCAAAGATCTCACTATTGTATCAAATAATGCTGGAATGCCCGGCGTTGGACTAGGTACGTAGAAGCCCTCGCTGCTGTTTGAACTGCGCCTAACCCTCAATAGGCCGGTTACTCGAGACTCGCCAGATCAGCAAGATGATAGCAACTTATGTCGGGGAAAACAAAATGTTTGAGAAGATGTATCTGACTGGTGAGCTGAGTCTGGAGTTGATCCCTCAAGGGACAATGGCAGAGCGGTGTGCTGCTGGTGCGGCTGGAATACCAGCATTCTATACTCCAGCCGCCTATGGTACTGTTGGTAAGCCTTCGGCATATACAGTGGAATTTCAACGGAATATGATTGATTAACATATACGTCTAAATAGTTCAAACAGGTCAATTACCTGTTCGTTACAACCGAGATGGCTCTGTTGCGCTCATGTCATGTCCACGAGAGACGCGTGAGTTTGGCGGCAAGAAATACATCATGGAAGAGTCTATCTTTGCCGATGCTGCTTTGGTCAAGGTTCATAAAGCGGATCGACTCGGCAACTGCACATTTCGAAAGGCTCAGAATAACTTTAACGAGGCCATGGCCAAGAACGCAAGGTTGACTATTGTTGAAGCTGATGAGATTGTTGAAGTCGGTCAGCTGGATCCAGAGAGCGTTCATGTCCAGGGGATCTACGTTGATGTGGTTATCCAAAGCACAAGGCCCAAGAACATTGAGAAGTTAACCTTTGCTCGAGATACGAAGAACGAAGGCAAAGGTAACAAAAAGCCTATAAGTCAAGACTCTTTCCCCTGTTGTGTTCTGTCTTCACTCGACATGACATGGCTATCTACCTGCTGATCCTGTTTGTTGGAACAGATACAAGTGCTAGTGTAAGGCGACAGCGCATTATCAGACGAGCGTCGAAAGAGCTCAAGGATGGCATGTACGTCAACCTCGGAATCGGCATGCCACTTGCAGTACCGAGTATGCTCCCAGAAGACACCGAAGTCATTCTTCAGTCAGAGAACGGTATCTTGGGCATGGGTCGGTATCCAAACCCGGGAGAAGAAGATCCAGATCTCATCAACCCTGGCAAAGAAACTGTAACATTGAACCCAGGTGCCTCTACTTTCGGAAGCCATGAGAGCTTTGGTATGATCAGGGCTGGCAAGATAGATTTGACCATGCTCGGCGCGATGCAAGTCAGCCAATACGGAGGTAAGCTTATGCCATTGCTTGCTGTGGCATGACTGACGTTGACATGAGAAGACTTGGCCAACTTTATGCTTCCTGGTAAGGTTAAAGGGATTGGCGGCGCAATGGATCTAGTGGCGAGCCCGGAGAAGACAAGGGTTATTATCACTATGGCACGTTCTATGTGGAACTTCACGATAAGGTAGTCGCTAACGAATGTAGGAACATGTCGACCGTGATGGAAAACCAAAAATCTTGGAAGGTAAGCTGGTAACCATAGAGTCAGGAGACAGAGGCGAAATAATGACGGGCCCATAGAATGCACCTTTCCATTGACTGGACCTCGATGCGTATCCAGGATCATTACAGATTTAGCGGTTTTTGACTGCACGCCTGAAGGTTTGGTACTTCGGGAGGCAGTGGAGGAGGTGGACGTTGACGAGCTGAAGAGTAAAACAGGAGCTCCCTTCAAAATTGCAGGCGACTTTAAACCTTACAGTACTTAAAAACTTTGGAAGTGTCCCTGTTTAGATCCCAGGCTAGCTAGTAAACACTATGAATGCCTATTGCTTATGGTTGTTAAAAGATCACACCTGAGATCAATACACTTCTTGCTCCATTATATACTTTGTAGGTGCTGGCGATATTTTCTACTTGTACCAGTCTTGTCTTTGGCGAGGCCACGCGGATAAAATGGATCGAAGATGCAATGCCTGATTCTGTAATATGTGTACTGTTAAATTCCCCGCCAAGTGCCCCGAGGCATACTTAATATCATAACTTATCCTGACTATCCTCGGCCAGTGTATCGTCAACCATTCGCTGAGCTGAGCCCAAATAGTTTATAGGATCACAAAGCTTCTCGAGATCCTCCAAGGACAAGAACTCGGTCACACGTTTGTCTTTCTTCAATGTGTCGAGCAGGTTGGCACCATTCTTACTCTCAATAGTCTCCTTGCAAGCCTCGTACACGATATCGTGTGCATCTTGCCTTCCAATATGTGGAGCTAAAGCCATCATCAGAGCCTCGCCTACAATCAGACCTCGTGTAGAAGCTAGATTAGCTGCCATACGCTCCTTGTCCACACAAAGACCGGAAAGTGCAAACTCAGCCTGGTGAAGCGCGCCAACAGCGATAACAAAGCTTTCAGGAACGGCAATCCACTCCAGATGCCAAGGTCCTGATGCTCGCTCAAAATCTGATACCATGGCGTCGAGAACCAGGCTAGCATTGGACCGAAGAACCTTGGATGCAGCCAGAACAACCTCACTAGAGATGGGGTTGCGTTTTTGAGGCATGGTAGACGAGGCACCACGGTGAGGCACAAAGGGCTCAGCTACTTCTCCCAGTTCGTTGGAGGACATGATCATCAGGTCCAAGGCGATCTTGCCGAGTGAGCCACCAATGAGGGCCAACACGTTGATAACTTCAGCTATACCATCACGAGCGACATGCCAAGTAATAGAGGGGTCTCCTAAGCCAAGTTCGGTCGCCAAGTGCTTCCGGACATTGATGCCGTCAGGCCCGTCACCAAGTGAAGCCAACGTGCCAGCTGCACCTCCGTACTGAACGAGTAGAGCCCTTTGTTTCAACTGCTGCAACCTTTCCCTATGCCGATAGAAGCCAGACAGCCAAACAGCGCACTTGTAGCCAAACGTAACAGGAAGTGCATGCTGCAGATGAGTTCGGCCAGCCATTGGTGTATCGCGATGCGCGACCGCCAAATCTTGCAGTGCTGTTATGACCCCAGACAACTTCTTCTCGACGACATCAAGACCTGATTTGATCTGGAGCACGCTGGCTGTATCCATAATGTCCTGTGTCGTAGCGCCCCAGTGTAGGTATTTGCCAGCAGGTCCACACATGGCACTTAGCTGACGGACAAGAGGAAGGATGGGATAGCCAACGACGTCGGTCTCGTTGCGAAGACGGTCCATATCGAGATTCAGAGCATTAGCTTTGGAGGTGATCTCAGTCGCACTATCGGCTGGGATAATACGGTATTGGGCCTGAGCCCGGGCAAGGGCAGCCTCGACATCGACGCATCTGTTGATGTAGGCTTGGTCGCTAAAGATCTGTTACAGTCAGATGTGAAACATGTAAACAATTGACATATAATTACATTGCGGATCTCGTCGGTACCAAATAGATTGCGGAAAATTACTGAGTCAATGGCACTGACAGACCCAATAGAACGGCGATGAGCGGGCGTTGACAGTCGTATACAGGCGTTCCAGCCATGCTGTTGAGATTGGGCGAGTACCCGGCAAGACTGACGTATGCGCAACATTATTACTCAACAAATTTTTATTAAAAAATAGACGTACACAAAAGTTCGACAAGCTGGCTCCAGGGAGAATTATCATTCAACTGCCGTAGGTTGGTATGGTACAGCATGAATAGGGCGGTGGGCGAGCCCCGCATGCTCAACATGTCTCACTATGTGGGGTCCTTGAGCTCCCCGCCTTTGACATCATATCTCCCACTTACGACTCTGGAGGTATCTGGCAAGTGTACCTAGTGTAAGTGGTGGTTCAGGTATATGGGCTGAGAATAAATGGGAAATGGAGTATGGCATAGCGACAAGCTCCTCACGCAACTACTTACTACCTTGCTTTCAAGACTTCTATACTCTTATAGCACTATTATCATTACCATCGCTGTCAAGCCAAGCCAAGCCAAGCCAGCCTGTAATAAACTTACCAAAGATGGTTGCTGCTGTGAACAGACGATTACCCGCCACAGATCCAGAAACTGTCTTCCACTACACGGATCTCCAAAGAACCAAGCCCACCCGCGAGAATGACCCCTACGAGTATCAAGCTGGCTGGGGCAACCGCCATCAATCAGAAGTGATCCCAGGCGCCCTTCCTGTCGGTCAGAACAATCCCCAAGACCGTGGATTTGGCCTATACACGGAGGGAATCACCTACTCTGCATTTGCAGCACCTCGTGCTCTTAACATGAGTACTTACATGTATCGGGCTCGACCTTCTGCCGCCCACCAAGGCTACTCGAGCATGGAGACCAAGTCTCATATAGAAAACTGTTTCTTGTCGTTGAACCCAAAGGTCGAGCCCCTCTACCAGCAGGCTGAGTGGTCGCCGTTCCCATTGCCACAGAATGATGAGACAATCGACTTTACTGACGGCTTGCACACGCTTGGTGGCAGTGGCGACCCTAATCTCCGACAAGGGATTGCCGTGTATGTCTACATGATCAACTCATCCATGGTCAATAAAGCACACTGTAACACAGACGGCGATTTCCTCATTACCCCCCAGCTCGGCATCTTGGATATCCAGACTGAGATGGGTCGCCTCTTGGTCCAACCTGGTGAGATCTGCGTCATCCAGCGCGGTGTTCGCTTTCGCATCAATCTTGGGGATGGTGTATCTGTTGCTCGGGGTCACATTGCTGAAGTCTGGGGCTCTACCTGGGAACTTCCTGACTTGGGGCCCATTGGAGGGCACGGGCTGGCCAACCCACGAGACTTTCTTTACCCTGTTGCTCACATTGACGAAGACCTGCATGTACCATTCCAGATCGTTGTCAAGAATAGCGGCAAGCATGTCGTTATAAACCAGGACCACAGCCCATTTGATGTTGTTGCATGGCATGGCAACTGCGTCCCTTACAAGGTGAGTGACGCCCAAGACAAACTCCAGAGGATGTCATAGTAACATTGCAACCTACAGTACGACTTGACCAAATTCGTTTCTCAAAATAGCACTTCTGTCGATCACACTGATCCAAGTATTAATACTGTCTTGACAGCAAAGTCTGTTGACCCTCATGTCCCGCTGGCCGACTACCTCTGGTTTGGTCCGCGTTGGGACGTAGCTAGCAATTCTTTGCGCCCGCCTTACTTCCATCGCAACAGTGCCACTGAGATGCTGGCTTGTATCTATGGGTCAGGCCTGGGCCGTTCAGATGAGTTTCTGCCTGGTGGTTGTAGTTACGAGGGTGGCCATACTCCCCACGGCGGGTTTGGCGATGAGTATATTACGGAAGGCTTCTTGCAGACCAACGAACCACGAAGGATCTTGCAGAGTAAGTGATAGCCTTACATATCATTGTATGCTGAGAGTGGTGCTAACATTCACCTTTCACCAGACCAGATGACCATTATGGTTGAGTCTTCGCGCACCTTTCTGTTTACCGAGTATGCTCGAGAGACTTGTGGTGTTCTTCACAAGCAAGCCACTGACTTTCGAGTCTGGGACAATCTTCCTGACCGTTTCTCAGCTCACCCGCTAACTAAGCAGCTACTTAAGCGTGTGGTGCAGGATAAGATCAACCAGACAAAGGCAGCTGATTACTATCACTCCATTGACTTGCTGAACTATGAGACCCCAATTGGAACCAATGGGCACGAGGTAAAGCTTGAGTAAGGATGATCGGAGTCAAGGACGAAGGCAGAGCTGTGCGTTGTGAGAACATAATGTGCAATATGGGACATCCGAGAGATATATGGCTCCAGGTTCTTTACTATTCATTCATTGCATTATAAATTCAAGGATACTCTTCCCACGTTTCAGAACTAATTACACATTCTATTAAGTTCCGTACGTAGCTTTTATCCGTCACCGAAACGGTCGTCAACCTCGATCAAGGAGTCGCTCATTATTCGCAAAATATGACAAAGCTCCTTGGAGTTCCATTTGCCAACCTCTTCTAGGAGGCTCGCAAATTCCAGCAAAATCATCTTGGCCGCATTGTATCCGCCCTCACATACTGTCCCCGAGAAGCTGATAATTCCTCCGTTTTGCACAAAATGGTTTGCAGCATTAGGAGATAGTGAATCCATCGTGGATGGGTCATCTAGGATTGCCCAGTCTATCTCATCTAGAAGCTCGAACGATTCTGCCTCGGCATTGGCACTGGCATGTGGCATCATAAAGACGTGAAGGCCAAGCACAAGCGCGGCTACGAAAAGGGACACGTCGGAATGAAGCATAATGCCATCGTATGCCCGTCGGCGACTCATGGCAACGTAAATCCCTGCAGCGTGGAGACATGCCCGTCGCGCGTACCAAGTTTGGCTCCAGTTGGCGATCTCTTTCAAGGCGGTATAAGCACTCTCAGCTCCATTACGGCCAGATGCGATCTCGAATATCTCGAGGTTGGCCATGAGATTCAGATTGAGGAAATGCCAGAGAGCAATGCAATTGGGATTCTTGTATCTCAGGAATCTTGAGTACTTTGCATATATGTCGCCTAGGACACGCAGCATGTTTTTACCTGATTTTGTTGGCGCAATAATGCTCCTAGGTAGTTGATCTGCCTCGTCTACATCCCCCTCGTCGTCAGTAGATAGTCTTGATTGGTGTTGCAGAATCCGGATCCAAACCAGGGAGAGCAAGCCAGCCATTCCTATAGGGGAAGTTTCTTGGGCAGTTGTCAAACTGATAGAGGGATCGTGCATCCGAATTGTCACAGGTTTTGTGATTACACTTGTGCCACTACTCTGAAGACCTGTCCAGGCTTTGGCTGTTGAGGCCCGAAACAAGTCAATGGAAGCTGGCATCTCAAATAGCACCACCCGGGCATGAATTTGCGGCTCTGTGTTCAATCTGGATGACCACCAACCATCAATCATTATCAGTGTTGCAATCAATCTTATATACACTGGTCAGCCTGTACAGAGAGCTAGGCATCAAGAGTTACACACCTCTTAAGGCTCTCAGTCCGAGCCCATGCCTTCCAAGCCCAATCGTCAATCTTTGTTGGGTCTTGACATAGTCTTATAGAGTGAGCCTGCTTCAATAAACCGTCCACGCTGAACGAGGCCAGACGTGGGACTAGTAACCCGGACATCTGGACTAGCTACAGACATGACGGCCATTAGCTTTGCCTTTAAATCAGAGGACAGTGGCTTACGTTGATAGTTTGATGGTAAAGCATTCGAGGTAAGAAGGCCTCGCGACCGCACTGCAAGGACAGACGTCAACCTCCGGATGCTGATTCTGGTCTCAGAAGACGACTTACATGAGATGAGCTTATCGACCAAGCCATAAGAAGCAGCGTTGCCGACGTGAGACGCTCAATAATCTGTGCTGACCCTTCTGGGGCAAACGATGGTGTAGCTAGTTGAGAACAACACTTTTCAGTTAATGCCTGCAAGTATCATAAAAGGTCAGTTATTCAGGTTCTTCTGATATGAGACAAGGTAGTGGAATTACTGGCAAGTAGCGTAACATGAAAGGTTTCACATGGGGAGAATCGAGGAGGACCAGCCCTAGGAGACATAAAGAAAACACTATCGAGTTGGATGCTGACTTTGCTGAAAACGTGGGCTGGTGGATAAAGGGGACTAGTGAATGTGGCTGTCGAAACGCGATGGTCAAGCCAAGGTTGAGAAGCCGAGCAGGCAAAAATCCACTATCAACATTAGTCGTATTTGTAGAACCAAGAGAGCCAAACTCTCGGATAAGATCCTGTCGCTTTCCCTCGCCTATTCCCCATCTAGACTCATTTTCGCTGCCGACTGTAGGGCTGGGAGACGAGTCCGAAATAGAGACATCAGTGCAAATGTTGTCCCCGCGATAATTGACGATGTCGGCCCAGATCCTTGATGCAATTTGGTTATCTGCGTGGGCTCTGTTTCTAGGCCATAGAGCGGCTACCCTGGCGAAACGCTCGAGCGGGATGCTACTCACGGGGTTGATATCCGAGGTCTGAGAGCCATGGAGAGCGTTGGGGATGTTTTCAGTGATACCAAAATCCAAAAAGTCCAAGGAGTTCAGGTTAGGCTGTAGCAGCTCTAATGATCCAGAATATTGTAGTGTGTCGTTCAAGTATTCGGCATTGGCAGTAAGTAGGGTTGGAGTAGCTGTCTCCAAAGCCGTCTCTATCATATCATGCGCGAAGCTGAGTGGTGATGCTTCGTTGTGACGACAGGCCGGACCAGAATTTTGATTCATGGGGTTCTCCTTGCTATGAAAAGGCTCATGGACGGCTGGCTCGGTATGGTTATCTGGCTCGTCGTGAAGAGCTTGAAGCATCGATACCGCCGCTAAAGCATCAAGGTCAAAGGTCGCGAGTTGTTCAATTGTCGAGTTAGACTGCGTCTCAACCAACAAAGGGCTATTGCCCTCTTGCTGCTCTCGAATCTGGGCCTGCTCCTTTTCATGGTCTTGTTCTGCCTCTGACTGCGACGTGGAATGAAGACTTGTAGAATCGCTCGGCAGGCTGTGTCGGCGATGACGGCTTTCGTGTTTTGTCGAGATGTCTGAACTTCTGCGTTGGGTCTGTGACGAGTCACTCGATGGGTGAAAATATCTAACGTGGCGTAGGAGGACATCGCTGTCCCAAGAATTGTTAACCAGAGGACATAACGTATATCTTGGGTTGAGTGCCTACCTCCGTGCGTAGCCTCGTCCGCACGTATCGCAGCGATATGGCTTTTCTCCAGTATCTATGATATGGGTCAGTTTGTTGTCTGGCTGGTCTGGCTGCCTGACTCAGTCGCTTACGAGATCGCTCGTGCCGAAGGAGGTGCTCTGTTTTGTGAAACGTTCGATGACAGTATGAGCAGCCTTTCATGATGTGATAAATTGTCAGGCATTGGAAAATAGAGTCGTAGCAATGAAGGAAGCTACGGCTCCCGTGGAATAGCTACTGTGACAAGTTTCCTTTGACGGTCCGGATCTAGCCAGCCCAGAAGGGCATCCATGCAACCGGTCCATCTGCCGAAGCGGGTCCGGGGTAAGACTTCAAGGGGGGGTCAGACTAGCCAATTGTTTTGTCGTCAACCTACATGGATGTCCTATTACCCCGCAGTCTCCGTCATAAGGTTCGGTATTTTGGTTATTGCTTACTTGAAGCGGGCGCTGCTCGGGATGAAAAGAACGTCATGTGGGACATTGGCAACCGCTCTTTTCAGTTGGTGATGTTGAATAAACTAATATCAAAATTGCGGGGCGAGAGTGCCGAGGCTGAAAACTGTCACGCACATACTATTGTTGGTGCTCCTGTTGGTCAATGCATACAGTAGTGCAGCCAGCCACCTTATATCTTTGACTTTCGACAGCTGACACGTTTGTGCTAAACCTCGACGAAAATCTTTCTCGAGCTGGAGAAGCTAAAATTCCAGTCTTTCTCCGTTCACATGGAAGGACATTCTAACTGCGGCATTTCAAGCAAAGGATTCGCTGAGCAGTCTTGGTTCCATGAAGTTGATAATATTAATCACAGTAGTAAAGGTAACAACCTAAAACTGTCGTATCAGCTTGCCACGACATCTTTATCTCCAAACACAGCAGCGATTTCTTCCAGAGGCTTTCCCAGTGTATCAGGATAAAACCATGTGACGACCGCAGCCAAAGCGTCAACAACAATGAAAATGATATAGAACTTCCAGCCGATTGCTTCGAATGCAGAAGGTGCCGATTGCAGCCAGATAATACTTGTCACACAGAGACTGCACATGCCAAGAGCATAACCCTCTCCCCTGACAAAGGTTGGCCATATCTCTGCAATGTAGCAGAATCCAACGCCTTCCACGAATAAGCCGAAGCAAGTGACGTTAAGGAAGAGCATTGCTGTGCATGCAGCCAATCCTGATTGGTCGGTTGTTCCCAGGTAATGCTTTTGTAAGGCAGCCTCAAGAATAACGGTAATCCCACAGGTGAGGAATCCGAAAGACATCAACTTGTTTCTTGGGAACTTATCGATGATCAACATACTTGCAGTGTTCATGACCCATCCGCACAATTGGTAGCCACCCTGCATTTGGAGTACTGAAGCATTACTGAACCCGAGGCTTTTGTAAATTAGGCCGCCATAGTCTAGCAGAAATAATTAGTAGTTATTGAGGGGAGAGATATGCGGGGGCAGAACGTACTGTTTACAACAAGAGCACCTGAGCTCATTTGTGCAAAGGTCAAGAAGATAGTCATAAAGAACCTTTTTCTGAAAGAGGCCTTTTGGAAGATCTTTAGGTAGTTCCCGGATATGGTATCCGCAGAGTGTGCATTGTCCAGCTGAAGTTGTTGTTCGATCTGTTTCAACTCCCTCTTCGCAAAAACATGATTAGAGTCTTTGGGATCTGAATGAAGCTGACGAAGGATATCCCATGCCTCGTCTCTTCTGTCGTTGGCTAAGAGATATCGAGGTGACTCTGGTATCCAATAAAGTCCAAGCAACAGCAGGAGAGGGAATAGTCCAGCGAGGCCCAGAGGACCACGCCATTGGTCATTGCCGCCACCTCGGTAGTAATAGAATCCGATTCCAGTGTAAGAGGCTACAGTGTACCCAGTATTGATCATGGCAGGGTGGATCTGCACCAACATGCCTCTTCTGTTAGGGGGGACCAGCTCAGCCATCCACATGGGAATTGTAGATAGCATCTGAAACGACCCCCAACCCTGAAAGAATCGGAAGGTGATGAACATGGCGATGTGTGGAGAAGCTGTGATAAGACCACTAGACACGAGGATGATGAGAGCAGCAAGGCCAGCAGACCTTTTACGCCCATATTTGTGTGCGAAATAACCACTGAAGAGTGAGCCAAAGACTCCTCCAGTATAGAAAAGGCCGTTTGTAGCGCCGATGAGTGCTGCAGTGTTGGATGCTGTGCCCAGCTTCATGGTTATGTACCATGACGGCTGGGAAAGAGTGGTTGCAATGATGGAGGCGGCGTAGCCCATGGATGCAGATCCAAAGCCAAGGAACACAAGGATAAAAAAGATACGTGGTTTGAGGCCAGGCGCAACCACTTCATCTTCTACAACGGAGTCTTCGGATGCATGTCCAAGACTGGACCTGTTTGTTTCTTTGTCCACGGCCATTGGCGCGAAATTTCAAAGGTTGATAGGGTATAAGATGTCAAAGGATTGCTACTGATAAAATTGCAAGATCATAAATGGCGGGATAGGAATGTACTTTCCTCCCGATACTTATACACTTGTCATTGTGCTGCTGATTTGACGCTACGACTACCTTTTTATCTACAATAAAGCTATGATAGAAGATGATGATGGCCTCGGTTGTTGAGATTTGGTGCCTTGCTTGCTCCTCGGCCTAAAAATGTGCTACCTGTATTTAGGCCATGGGGTTGAAATATTGTCTTCCGGCCTAATCCTAGACCTCGGGGTAGGGACTAGAGGGGTAACATCTTTAGATGGGGATCCCTTGGCAAATCTGGGGTAGTTCGGGGTAAGTCAGGGTAAACCATGGTAATGGGATCCGAGATGCGGACCTAGGGAATGGCAGTCGGAAATATGTATGAAGTCTTCAGTATAGCTTTTAGCTGGTCACCGTCCCTCAAAACAGTCAAGGTCTAGATTGCCGGTTCTGACTCTCTTCGTTAGTCCGCCATGTCACATAGCACCCATCTGAATCTGTGGCTCTGGAACTTCAGTGGTCGCATGAGTCACATTTCAGAAGAGAGAGTACCGACTGACAATGACTTCAACTATCAATTCCTCCTTGGCAACTGAGGGTGGGGGACAGCTTGTTATCATAAAGAATGAGAGCACTGGCCAAGGGCAGATGATCCGATTGGCAGCCCAAAACTATGTACGATCAGTGGCTTGCATCCATTCCCGTAAGCGAAGCATGTTCCCGTAAGCGAAGCATGATGACGCCTCAGAAACGTGTCTAGATCTCCAATTCGCCTTCAGCCACTACGACATAAGACCCATTTCTGGCTTCTGGCCCTATATCGCTGGTATGCGCCACACCCGAAGACGGGTGAATCAGTCGATTGATACCCGCATGCACTAGGCGAGGAATGACGAGGAAACTTTGATAGACGAGCTGATAACTGTAGGTAGGTAAGAAATCTCTTTTAAATTCGCCAAGAACCCGTTGAAAGAATGCTCTCGTGGATTCCCGACTTCATCATCAATTCTCAGCCAATTTGATACATTAACGTCACCATTTGTACTCTTCACAGTGCAAAGTCTCGATACACCACTGCGACTGATATATTAATCTCATCTCGATATACTCTGACCGAACATCCAAAGAAATGGCTCCAGGAGCGTCAGAACTTCTTGTTTGTACTAGCATGATATTCGCTACCGACATCCGCTGACGATTTCCAAGATATCAGAATGGACTCTCATAACATTATCGACTGTCGTCATTATCGCCCGCCTATACCTTCGACTTGGCATCCAAAAACGAAGGCTTCTCGCAAGTGATATTTGCATGACTGCAGCATGGATGATGGGCATTGTTGTAGCTTCGTTCTGCATTACCTTCATCCGTCTAGGAGTCATGAAACAGGGTGTTGAACCGTCTCTTGCACAGTATCATGGCTCAAATGAACAGAAACAATATATTCGCAAGGTATGGATTTTGGATACCAGTTAGGAATAAGTGCTGACCACAATCTAGCTCTTCTGGATCAGCACGCTCCCCTTTCTAACTGCATTTTATATTTGCAAAGCCGCCTTGCTTTGTGTTTACCACCAAGTCATCCCTATTTTCATGAAGAGGAGAAGGATGTTTCTCTGGGGCACTGTAGCCTTTGTTGGTCTTTCATACATTATTACCATTGTTTCATTCTTTACCATCTGCACTCCTATCAGCAGATTCTGGTCAGTCGCCCAAGTTTACCATATATACCGTACAGGTGCTGACTTGGCAAAAAGGACTCTTGATACCAAGCGCCAATGCCTGATTTCGACTTGGATGGCATTTGCGAGAACTGCATGGGCTCTCAACTTTGCTTGTGATATATTTAGTAAGCATTATTCTGAGAATCAGGTAGACGGACTAGAACTAACGAGCCCAGTCTTCGCCCTTCCTTGGACTATTGTTCCTGATCTGATGGTCAAAGGCTGGCTTAGAGCTGCAATCTACTTCACTTTCCTCCTCGGTCTCATCAATATGATTATGAGTATTGTCCGGTTTGTCAAACTGTACAGCGGGAACGAAGGCAAGATATCATTAGTGACGATTCGTAAGTTGCTTCCAAGTCAACTATTGCATATTACTAATATTTATTCAGACTTTTGGAACTCACTGGACTTATACATTGGTTTGGTAATTGCGTGTCTGCCTGCTCTTCGACCTTACTTCAACATGGCTACGGAATCACGCGTTTTTAGCTATGTCAAAGGAAAGACAACGAGTCGCCTAAGTGGCAACACGGCTAGTACAGCTAGTAGATCATCTGGTGTTGTTAGACTTCCTAGCAAGGCGGCTACTGGTCCCTTTGCCACTCCTGAGGAACGTCACTCACAGGCATCATTGTACACGATGGATACACTCCCCAGCAAATGTTGAGCGCACGAGGAGCGGCAATGGTAGCATTGAATACTTTTAGTTGGTAATACAGAACGCCGAAGAATAACAATTGAGAGTGAAAACAGTTGTAGTCTAGATTGCCGAGTCGAAACCCAGTCTTTAGTACGCCGAGTGCCATCCATCTCAATCAGATAATTTGGAACTTCAGTGATCGACCACCACGTCTAGAGAGGCATGATGTTGACTACTGATGACTTCAATGACTAGTCCTAGATCCAGGTTATTGCCGTGCAGGAACAGCCAGAGACTGCTACTGGAAACACGGGCGTGGAAGATCCTTCCTTCTGCCCTCGGATACTATCTTGTTTTATCTACTATATGCCCAAGCATCTGTTCCGTAATGCCATTTTTTTGAACACAGCCATATTGAGCAAGTCAAGTTAGTCGCGCTATAAAAGAGATAAGTAAGAAGATAATGCGCGAGACCAGCCTAACACATGATGGTTTATAGGAGCAGGGAAAGATAAACAAAAGGAAGAGGTAAAGCAAATGTCAGAACAAATACATACTCAATAATTTGGCATCTTGCAATTAAAGTTAAAGTGGCATAATTAGATGCTATATAAAGTCAAAAATTAATTAAATTGCCGAGGTTCGGACAATCGCCGAGGTCCCTAGAGAAAGCTGGGCAATGCAGGTAGTAACAAGTTAATTGAGCCCCGTGAGAGGGGACATTAACTTAAACATTAGATTCTTAGTGGTATCTGTTGCGGTAGATAGCGATTATAACTCCGAGACAGGCAGCTATCGAGACCTCCGTTGGCCTACGACCGCTTGACCTCATATCTATTGTTCTTCACGTCTCGCATATTACAGGTTCTGAAAATGTCGCTCGTAGGAGATACAGCCTATATCACTGGTACGTTGAACGATCCTAATTGCTCTTTGATGGTAGCAGACTCAGGGATGCTAATCGGTGAGAAAAGGTGGCGCGAGCGGCATTGGACGTTTCCTCGCGGCACATCTTGCTGACAAGCAGTAAGTTCAATTTCCAATGCTTGACCATATTGCCAAAACAGTCATACTTACAGTGCTACCCAGAATGAAGCTGTTTATCGCCGATTTGAATCACATAGCTGCCGAGCAGTTCGCCCAAGAGCTCAACTCCAAGCATGATGACGAGATCGCCTGGGCTGTACAAGTCGACGTGTCAGATTGGGAATCCCAGCGCCGAGGTTTCGAGTCCGCGGTTGGAAGGCTCGGCCGCATCGACTACGTTTTCCCTATTGCTGGGATATCAGAACAGCCTTGGCTTCCTAAAGACCTTGGAACCAGAAGTGGTGAGTTTGAGAAGCCTGACCTCAAGGTCTTTGAAGTCAACGCAAATGGCGTTCTTTTCTCAGCGGGTCTGGCAATTTCTCAGTTCCGGCGTCAAGGGCTGAATAAGAAGGGCTTTCGTGGAAAGAGTAGGTTGCGAGTGCCGACAATGGCCGAAGCCTTACTGACGTGATCTTTTTCAGTCTGCTCAGTCGCCTCGGTCTGCGGCTTCTACTGCATCCAAACTTTGCCGGTATATACTGCTTCCAAACAGTAAGTCTTGCTTATGTACCAAAAGTAGAGCGAGTTGTCAGTTCAGCATTGACATATACCAAGCGCTGTTGTTGGCTTCACGCGTGCCTTTGGCAGATATTTGCCCAGGGAAAAGATGACTCTTAACACCATCTGTCCTAATATTGTAGCAACCGGAATCTCCACTGGGGACTTCTATGAGAAAGCCGAAGCAAAAGGGCTACTGGTTACAACAAAGGCTCTTACGGATGCATTTGACCACGTGATGGCCAGCGACATATCTGGAGAAGCTATAGAGGTACTACCGGGAGACGAAGGCTTTCTGATCAGGGATGACCCCGAGTTCACGAGTGAGAAGTGTAGACAGAGTGTAGAATTGGCTAGGGCGCCGGATCACCGAGCATGGAAGCTTCATGAACCAATTTTGGAGTAGTTGGTGAGCTTGGACGGCATCTGAGAGTTGCGATATATCCTGTGATTAAACGCGTTTGTCCATAGGCTCTGTATGGTATCCAATAGTATACATAATGGGTCAGCTACAGATACAGTATTTGACCTACATTGCGAATTCCAAGCAACCATTCAATGCACAACCCTTTTACCATATCATGAAGCGTACTTCTTGAATGAGGATGTAAGAAATCTGAGGCCTACTAGAATCGAAGACATGTTCGCTTTCTCGTTGTAAAAAGCCGAGGTCTCCATTCACTACAGTAATCTTCCTAATGTTTCCCAGTTTTAATAGGGGTTACGAACCTGTCAATTGTTAGCTTAATCTAGCCCACTAGACTTTCCCGTTGGCTCTATGGCGTCCTCGGTAACCCTTTGTGTCTTCACATACCCGAGGGCACTCGGCGGATAGATCACTCTCAGTGATATTGTAGCATGGTCTGTACCAACCGGTTCTATAATAGCATAAAAAGGAAAAAGAAGAAGACCTGCCTTGTGTTTCATACACTTCCTTACTGGAGTACTTGTATTATTGGCTACTGACAACCTCAGCTCCATCATGGCTCCACCCGCAGAAACAAACGGAGTACGCGAGTCTTTAAATCTCACCAAGGCTGCGACACCGATAGTTGAAATCAAGGAACGATATAAGAAAGAACACGACAAGCGTCTCCGTAGCGATGGTCGTAGTCAGTTCACAGACTTGTACAACGTACCAAAGTTTCAGCATTTCAAGCAAGATCCTTGGGCCGATCAAGCGACCTATGACAAGCTGCCCCGTGCCGTCGATGGTGACAGGTGTGATTTCGCAATCGTTGGGACAGGAATTGGCGCTCTTGTCTTCGCAGCGAGACTCATAGAGGCTGGAGTCAAACCCGAAAGCCTTCAGTTCATTGACACCGCAGCCGGCTTTGGTGGTACTTGGTACTGGAACCGCTATCCCGGACTCATGTGCGATGTCGAAAGCTACATCTACATGCCTCTTCTTGAGGAGACTGGATATATGCCGAAAGACAAGTATGCATCTGGAAAAGAGATTCGGGAGCAACATGAGCGGATAGCGAACAAGTACGGCTTCACCGACAGAGTTTGGTTTCGGACTCGAATGGATGAATGCATCTGGGATGATCAAAAGAAGGAGTGGGTTATGAAACTCGCTGAACTGATTCACGGTGGCGGAGAGCGTGATCCGATCACGGTGAGATCTCGTTTCGTCATTCTCACCACGGGACTTATGCTGGTCCCTCAAGTTCCCCGGATCAAAGGGATCGAGTCATTTGCTGGAGACTGCTTTCATCCTGCTCGATGGGACTACAGTGTCACTGGAGGAACGCCCGATGATCCATCCCTGACTCGCCTAAAAGATAAGAAAGTCGGAATCATCGGGACAGGGGCCTCAGCCGTTCAGATCCTCCCCGAATTGGCGAAATGGGCCAAAGAGGTTTATGTGTTTCAGCGGACGCCTTCTGCCGTGACCTCGAGGGATAACCGCAAAACAGACCAAGACGTGTTCAAAAACCAGATCGCAAATAAACCTGGCTGGTGGGAAGAGAGGTGCCTCAATTTCTGCTCATATCTGAACAACCGCAATCCAAAGCCTGCTGTTGATATGGTCAACGATGGCTGGACCACCATGCTGTCTTACAGTGCCATGACGGGCTCGCCTAGCCATAACCCTAAAACACCAAAGGAAATCCAGGACTACTACGTCTACTTGGAGGAACTCGACCTAGGGAGACAAAGTAAGGTACGTGATCGCATCGACGTGGTGGTCAAGAATCCAAAGGTTGCAGCCAAGCTGAAGCCATGGTACGCCGGGTATTGCAAGCGCCCATGCTTCCACGATGAGTACCTCGATGCATTCAACCAACCCTGGGTTCACCTTATTGATACTGATGGTCGAGGTGTCGATGAGATCAATAAGACTGGACTTGTCGTCGATGGACAACAATTCGATGTCGATGTGCTCATTCTGAGCACCGGGTATAAAAGCCCGTTTCTCTACAGCCCCCCGGGTAGAGTGGGCATCACGGTCGTCGGTCGCAACGGCACCAATTTGGACGACAAATGGAACCATGCCGTGACAACTCTACATGGCGTCATGAGTCACCATTTCCCCAACATGTTCTGGCCCGGCTTCATCCAGGGTGGCGGCAATCCCAATTACACATTCATCGCCGAGCAGGGCGCCAAGCAGGTTGCCTATCTTGTAGCAGCTGGCGTCAAGGAGACTCAGTCCATGACTTCCCCTAAGAGTACCTACGCTTACAACTTCACCATCGAGCCAACGGCTGATGCTGAGGAGGAGTGGGCACAAAAGATTGCAGGCCACGCTCACATGTTCGGGGCGACGGCCGGATGCACGCCTAGCTACATCAACGCCGAGGGTGAGTTTGAGAACATTAATGATCCCGAGAAGCTTTCTCGGATGGCTCGTGCGTCGATCTGGGGTAGGGGACAAGAGGACTACAACACGGTTTTGAAAGCATGGCGACAGAGCGGCGACCACGCGGGTGTAGAGATCAAGCCAGTATAGGCTTGGTAGCCTGAAGCTGATTATTATGTATGGTACTACATAACTCAGTGTTCAAGATACCACACATATTTCCTTTAGCCCCTCAGAGTATTCATTTTGCCTGTTCTGTATCTATGACTTGACTGTAGTGTTGACGAGTATCAATATTTCCTGTTGGTTTGACTGCCATCCTGTACTGTATCCTAGGTAGACTGATCCATTCTCTTCACAAAGCCTAATCCATCAGGACCGCTCCACATTGGTTAGCCTCAGCTTGAGAGGTCCTTTCTCCCAAATCATGTACGTCTTCTGTCCCTTCAGCCAATCATGATCAGTATCATCTAGCTCCACATCGAAATTCCAGATGAGCCGGGCTAGAATGCTGCGCATTTCGGCGTAGGCCAAGCTGTACCAGTTACAGTTAGTTCATGTTTATCTTATTGTCTGCTCAGTGGGAACTAACTTTTGGCCTATACAATTACGGGCTCCGACAGAAAACGGCTGAAAGATCTTGCGGCTATCATCTTCGTATTTGGGATCACCCAACCATCGTTCCGGTACGTAAGCTTCAGGGTCTTTCCAATACTTTGGGGAGTGGTTGCTTGCGTATTGCTGTACCGAGACGATTGTCTACCGAGAGGTTAGCAGCTGACAGATCACATGGACATGCCATGCCCCTCAAAACTCATGAACCAAAGATTTCTCGTAAACGAGTACTTACACCAGCAGGAAGATGGTCCCCCAGGACAGCAAGTCCCCCTTTTCCGATAACTCGGGGCATTCCGATAGGAACCGGAGGATAGAGCCTCATAGCCTCTTCCACAACTGCGTTGGTGTACTTGAGCGAGGTCGTGCTCATCATGTTAATCTGATCCTCAGACTCAAACGAGGTTCGGACCTCCTTGTTTAACTTGTCGAGCTTATCGGGATTGTTGCACAGGTACCAGTAAGTGCCCGTCAGCGCAGTTGCTGTCGTCTCGGAGCCTGCCACTATGGTTGCAAACATTCCGCTGCTAAGCTCTGCATCGCTAAGAGCTTCTTGCTTGTCTTTGTTCTTCAAGAGCGACGTCATGAAGTCTGGTCGGTCGCTATCAAGTTTGAGCCGGCGTTGCACCTTCTCATCCGTCATCTGCTGGTGTTTCGCCGGCAAATCCTTCTTTGAAGTAGGCACGAACATCTCCACAAGTCTCTGGACCCCGGGATATCGCCTTAAACCTCCCATAATTGCGGTGGCTCTGATTGTGTCGAAAATGATTTTGACCCAGGGATGGAACTCCTGGTTCTTGAGACAACCAAATGGCTCACCAAATGATAACTCGCCCATGATGTCAAATGTGGTCCAGTTTAGCCAGGCAGAAATATCCACAACCTCTCTTGCTGTTGCCTTAGCCCTCAATCCGACGACCAGGGCATCGATGTATGATCGGATCAGAGAGTCTTGATCTCTCAACGCCTTCTCCGAGAAGGCATGGGCCAGAGGACGACGCAGTCGCGCGTGTTGGGAATTCTTTACAGAGAAAAGCGAGGGAACCCCATTAGGTGGGTCAACGTAGAATGCCACCTCTTTGTCTGGTAGCGGATGTCCGGGACGATGCCGATTAATATCTATCCAAGCTTGAGGGCTTGTATACGATAGTTCATTTGGCGATATCCGCACGACGTCTCCATATTTCTGGTGCAGCTTGTAGACATATTCACATGTGGTGCCAGAAACAACAGCTCTGAGATAGGGGATCGAAGTAGCAGCAGAGGCTTTTGATCCGGGATAGGCGCTGAGAGGGCCGAGATAGACATTATAGACAATCCTGAG
This sequence comes from Fusarium sp. NRRL 53497, assembly GCA_013184445.1. NCBI lineage: Eukaryota > Fungi > Ascomycota > Sordariomycetes > Hypocreales > Nectriaceae > Fusarium > Fusarium sp. NRRL 53497. The sequence continues at coordinate 99,055 of JABCJZ010000216.1, forward strand.
CGAAGACAGTAACAGAATTGCTCCACTCTAAAATTCGAAGCTGTTAGTCACATCTCGCGGCATAGATGTTTCAGGCTAGGGCTAATCAACACCTACTGCAATCAGTATCAAGGACAAAGGCTCTTTGGCACCAAGTTCGGCGCCATAGAGTTGAGAGTTGAAGACGGGCATTCTTTTGCTTCAGTGTTCTTGCTTTTGAAGGCTGGGGTCTGTATCAAACGATTTACAGCCCAAGTGTATTCAATAGTTTAAATAGCTTGTGACTGGGGATGACTTGCATTGCAAACAAAGTAAACACAGTAACGGTCGACTCCTCCTCGGCAACTGAGCAAATACAGAGCACGAGTAATGTGCACGAGATACTGCCCCTTTCATCGTTCACCGAGTTCTCCTCGGCTATCGAAACAAACACTAATGGCCGAGGTGTTAATAAGATTAATAAGACTGGAATTATCGTCTGGACAATAATATAATGTCAATGTGCTCATTCTAAGCACTAGGTATCTCTTTGAGACCGAGGGGTGGTCCTTTTAGTGCAGTAAGGATTAGAACAAATTAAATCTACTTAATAAGGCAGATATATAGATAGACTTATAGCGCGGCAGCTATTTTATAAAAAGGTAAGTCTCTTTTATACTAGAAGATAATATCTTAACTATAGCTATTAGCCTAGCGAAGGTCTATATAAATAGTATATTTACTATGCTACCTTCTTGTAATTAGTATAAGAATCAAGATATTGAAATAATTACCTCTTAATCTTAAAGAGATTTAATACTACTAGCTAGATAATAACCTAATTATATATTCCTTTTAATCTAATGGAATAATTACTAAGGGTATTCTTGATTTATCTGAAGTATTTATAATAAAAGAGAGAAAATTAAATTAAAACTAAAATAAGCCTATGACGTAATATTTACATATTCTCTCCCCGTCACCCTCTTCCAAAGCTGATTTAAGGCAGCCTCTTTTTCAAAAGGAATGACAATTAATAGCACCAAATCACTCTACCAAGCGCTCTTGATTCGTTTGCCTTGCACCGCATTGACGACAGAACCTATCCCTGGCTTGACAAGCGAAGCCGCATTGGGTACAGTATTGAATTTTAGACCTTGACGCTGGACCAAAGTCTTGAGAGCTCTGAAGCCCCTCCTGGGATTGAGGCCCGAGCGGGTATGTCGGTCCAGGCTGAATGATGGGCCCGGCGTTCTGAACGGAGTCATACAGCCCCATATCCTGTGTTTGAACTTGGACCGATGGATAAGTTTCATGATATTGCGGCAAGGGTGAAACTGCAGGGACTCTCTGTTGAGCAGCTTGGGTTTCCAGGGCAGCTTTTTTCATGGCGTCGTCGACGGCGCGCTGCGTCCGTAGTTCTTGTTCTTCTTCTTCGCGCCTCTGTGCCTCAATCCCCCGCTGTATGTCGTCCTCACGTTGAGTTTCCATGAGTTCCTGCTTCCGTACTTCATGTCTGGCGGCTGCCCTGGATGCGCCGACGACGACAGCGGCGCCGAGAATAGGCCTACGTCGACGTCCGAACATGGCGATAACTGTAGTCTGTAGGCTATGATGCGTACTTGGGATAAAAGAAGACCAGTTCAAATTTTCACAGGATTGAGGAAAATGGTCTCAGCAAGCGTGCACCAGGATTCTTAATATGAGACTCCTCGCCTCACATGTGACATCACTTTTGAAATAGCCTTTCCACTTAATTGATTCCAGCCACTGAACTTACGATTCGAATACATTGATTATTTTCCATTTCACGCAGCAAGCGAGGCAATTAACACGGCTATGTCCCTCTAAGCATATCTATACGCTAAATATCATGGCGTCAGCTTCGTAGTGCAAGAAAGGTGATGTTGATAAATGAGCTTATGTGAAAACTTGTTCCTTCTCCGTCCTTCATACAGTATTATCTGTGGAATTAAGTGATGGCTATTCGTGTTATTTCTGAATACACTGCGCAACCCCATGCTACAGGGCAGTTGCGCAGCACACTCTAGAAATAGATGCATCTAGGACACGTCATAATTATAAGGTGGCTTCCAGGGTATTGCGGCCCACATTTTTCAGACGATTAGTTTGACCATGTGTCGATTGAACTAACGTTTAGGGCATTATAAGGATGTGCCAGTCTCCTGGAGAATCTTACTAGTCTGGCATGACACCACTAGCTAGGTCAGGCATGAGGCAACGCAACCTGCTCGCTTAGCATCAGTAAACATCTTGACTAAACCTCAATTACAGCCAAGAATTATAAAATGGCTTTTTGTTCTCCCAAGGTCTTAGATCTTTGACGGCCTTAATCCACCCGAAGTCTTGCATCCAGACTATCAACATGTCTTGCCTCGAGCATTGGCAAGGCCAAAGTCGACGTTTCAAACAAGGGCGGCGACATCATCACACCCTCGATGGTAAAACCGAGACATATAATCATCACGTTTATGAGAAGCCGCTGGATGACCATGCCACAAAGAGGAACCAATGGCCAAAGGGAAGGAGACATATCTTAGAGAGCTTAATCAGTGAGGCTCATTTAGTATATCGGCTCAATATCAGCGCTTACGCAATATTTTATCAGCTAGACCGAGTCAAACGATTGACCATATGACTATGCGAACTACAAAGGACCGCAGCAAGAGCGAACACGCATTGCAGCAGGGTGTCCGCGCGGGAGCGGAAGTGGCATTTCGAATTCGAAATGATAGAGGATCTTGGGTTGGAGAAAAAGGAATGAAAGTTGCCGGTGCGGCCATAACATCAGCAACCCTCCACTTATTATTAGGCACTGATCATAAGAAACATCCCCTCAGACATGTTGTGGTCTCCAAGGTTGAAGGAGTTATTATAGATCGCATTACGCATATTAAATAAGTTTATAAATCACGCAAATATGGCAATATCTATTTTGTCTAATATTGAAACTGTCTCTGAGCCTCCAGACTTGGAGATGAGAGATTGGTAATCATATTCTGGATGTGTCAAGTATATAGAGAGGCTCCGGGCTCCACTCGCTTCCTGCAGAGCAAGAATAGCGCTCTTGACGGCATTACCCTTCGATCATGGGCGCAAAAACAGGCTTCTCCTTGTCTTGTCATCCAGTCTCACCATCTTTCATGCTTCTCAAGGCTTTCAGGGCCTTGAGACCTTATGAGGCTGGTTTAGTGCACGCATCCGACTAGCCGGGCACCAATTAGTAGCAAACAGCTGAGAGACAGACAGGGCCCAGACCAAGCCTTATTAGACATCAATCTGCAGCAAACGTACCACTCCCGGATAAGTACGTAATACATAGGTTCGTCCCAAAGTGTAACAGGTTGAGCATACACGGTTGGGATTCAAGGGCCGGACATACTTCACAATCGGAAGACCCTGAATAGCGAACATTGTGAGAAAGGTAGTGTGGATAAAGAGAAGGTCTAAATTGTAAAGAGATATAACTAAACCAACCTTCCACTCTAGCTGTCTGATTCTCCATCACTCGGAAAGCGAGAATATACAACGTGTTTAGTCGGAATAGCTTCATGCCTGTCCGATCCGTCGAGTTCGACATCACCTCCCTCCCCCTGATGTCCGTCGCTCCTGGCAGCTGTGCTACCTGTTCTATCCTCCTCGATGAAAAGGATGTTTTCCTCTTGGGGTTTGAGCATGACTGCCACGGTCATCGCGAGGGCCAGAGTGGCACAGCATTGTTGCGCGGAGCACTCCAGTTATGTGTCCGGAAGAACACCAAGGTCAAGGCAGTGCAGCTCAAGTTGTTGGGTCGCGCCCGCACGGAATGGCAACAGAAAATGGAGTCTGGTTATCATGAAGAGGAGGACTTGCAAACACAGGTTTTGACGTTTTTTAATGCGATGAACAACCAGGGGAAGTACGATTATGGGAACCAGTGCACATACCGATTAATGAATATATCGCCTAACGATACCAATATTGCGACTCAACTGAACCCGTCGGAGTCAGTAGGGCCTTATTATTACAGCAACATGAGTGCCAAAAAGATAAGGCGACTGTCCTCTGAAATCATTCAGCTGCGAAGCTTCAACAAGGACAGCCTGATTGCGACAGAAACGCAAGTGAAATGGTATAAGGTTTTCCATCCAGGCACATATGACTACTTCTTCGAGCTTCCGATCGACTACCACCAACTCGAGACCACGAAGGTACAATATGGCTCTGTGAAATGGGAGCTGCATGCGACTGTCGATCGCGCTGGTATATTCAACCCTAACCTACATGACATAAAGGAGGTTTCACTTGTAAGAATTCCCGACCCATTGTCTCTGGAGATGACGGAGACCATCCTCTTTAGCCGACAATACCAGGATCAGCTGCATTACGATATAATCATCCCCGGGAAGGGCTTCCCCATTGGTAGCAAGATCCCAGTCGCCTTCAAGTTGACGCCTCTGGCCAAGGTCAAGGTGCAAGGGCTCAAGGTGTCAGTGAGTGAGTCGATAGAATACAGGTCGAATGATAGGCGGATTACCAGGATAGCCCCCCATCGCACGATCCTGCTCCTCGACACGATGGCTGGGAAAGCATTGTCCCCGTCATGGGTGTCTTCAGACCTAAGAACTGTCCGAGGTGGTGAACTTATCCCCGAGCTGAAACGGGAGGCTCGCGAAACGACCGCTAAACAACGAAGTGCGAAGGCGTCGAGACAACACACCGCGGTCCAACCCTCACCAGAGACGCAAGATAACCTACTGGGCAATTCGGACTTAGGATTGGAGTATTTTGGGGTCACAACTGAGATCGAAGCTGACGTGCAGATCCCGACCTGCGGGATGATGGCGAGGAACGAGTACTTGAGGCTGCACCCCGAGTGTAGCTGGAAGAATGTCAATGTCCGCCACTGGGTCAAGGTGAATTTGTTCCACGCTCCCACTTAACTTCAGACTGATACTGACGAGACAGATCGTGCTGCGAATCAGCCGTCTTGATCCTCATGATGGAAATGGGAAAAAGAGCCAGTCTTTCGAGACCGTCATGAACTTGCCGTTTATTCTACTCAACTGTCGAGCTACCCAGGCCAACATAAGCCTTCCCGCCTACTCCGATGGTATATGCCAGCGCACTACCTATCAGACAACCTGTGGATGCCCCGACGCCTTGAACGTCCCGACCAAATGCTCGCCCCGCTCTGTGATCAGAACACTGGCCGGTGTGGACTTAACTAGCGGGGACCTTTCCTCACCGCAGGGTGCCCATGACCAACAAAGCGCCCGCCCCTCCATCGAGATAGCCGGCGCCAACGACCCTGATCGACCCATCCATCTACACCCGGCTACCTTCAACAACAATATCGCACAACCACCGGCCCCCAAATTCATTGGAGAAATATCCGAAACAGGGGTCATATCACCCCCACCACACTACGACGACATCGTTGGCGGCGCCAATGTCGACGGCCTCGCAGATTACTTTTCCCGCCTAGCAGATTATGGCTTTGACGGGCCAGTAAGGGCAGTATAAGTCTGGAGGACGGGGTTTCGGGTTTACCCTATAAAGTTATCAGTCCTACCACGTAGATTACTCTAACTACCTCGATTTAGAAGTTAGCAGTGCGAGAAAAATATCATATAAATTTTCAGTCGCGCTCTTTAATACGAAGACTTTTTTGTATTGCTTTGTGTGCTTATTGCTTAGAAAGTATATAGCTATGGCATCCTCGGTACTGGCCACGTTATAAGGATAATAAGTTATCTATATAGCCTAGCAGCAAACATTGTTAGCATAGGCCTCCATACTCTACGCTACACGCTACCAGTACTCTACATTATCCTTGGCTTGCAAGGGTCCTTCCCTGTGTGGCTGTATGTAGACCCCTCCCAATCTAAGATCCTTGACTGGTCGGAAAGCTCCGTATTACAGCTGTCAATAACGCTATCCACCTTTAAAAGTACGAAATCCAGCTATTGGTATACCCAATCCATTAATAAGATTATTAATCGAGTTGTCGTATGGGTGTTGTTGTCAGTGGCTTTATTGGCTACACCCAACTATGAGTCTTCGCACAAGAACAGTTCAAACAAGCCCAGATCACAGCCGTCAGCCGCCAATGACTCAATGTTATATCAGTGGCGTTTCGGAGTTCCAGTTGTGGACCAGTCTAGACACTTTAACAGATCATACTGGCTTTTATTCTAAATGCCATTTTCACACTGTCGCTTATATATCGAGTACAATTCTGTAGCAGCCAATACTGTCAGCCACATGATGCGACAACTCATAGAACACATAGGTTGGACGTAATGAAAGTGTAGGTGAAAAACATTGCCGCGTCAAAGTGACATTAGAAGTATATACACGACGGTTTGCTATGCATTTTCGTTTCAATTCAAGCGGCAAAGTCAGTTATTTGTGCCTGTCACGTTACGACTACAAGCTGAAGAAACCTACAACATCCTATTCTTAATCAATCACTCCTACTATCCTGCAAAATGGCAGAATCCGGTGTTGCGTATAAAGTTATTTTTATTGTTCTGTGTTTTTCTGAGCTTGCCTCTGCTATAATTATTCTAGGGATTCTCTCGCGCTTCTGTTACCTTCTTGGCATCGCGTAGGCAGATATCGACAGGCATATTATCTAGACTATCGTTATTATATCTCTTGGTATTGTATAGTCTATCTATTTTTGTTATTTAGGAATATGTTCTTGGGCTTTCTCTTTGACTTTTGTAATATTTATCATATAGCTCGTGGCATACTGCTTACTTTAAACGGTATAGTGCTCCTTTAATATTCTTATATTATCTCGTAGGTAAAAATATTAACTAATTATCCGCAATATTTAAATTCCATAGAAAATAGGTAGTTACACTTACTCTATATATTGGGGAAGATGGTGAGACTGGGGTGACTAGTTTAGTCCCAAGCACTTAGCTTAGCTCACAGGCCTGACATCTAACACCATGTCGCTAGTTATTACGATTTGGAAACAGATTGACAGGGCGTCCCTTTTTTCCAGTGGAATCTTCGCGGTGGCACGTTTGTAAATGCGGGGCTATATCTAACCTCATGGTATTATCAAGAGTGTTTATGAAACTACCCACCTCTGACTTAGAAGTAGTCATGACCTAAATTCGGGTGTCCACTACTTTCAATAGAGTAAAACAAAATTTAGATTGGTATTCTTGTAGCTAACAACCTCAATCAACAAAATTCTCCGCCGTCAACACGAAAGATTCCCCCCGTGCTGTGAGTGCTCTCGGGTCCAAGGAGCCATGCTATCAGGCACGCGACCTCTTCAGGCTGTCCGTACTTGCCCATGACAGAAGTAGGCGGAGGGGGGCTGTCGCCTACTACACTCTTCATCAAAGGACCGTGAGTTCCACCAGGGGAGACGGCGTTGACCCTGATACCGCGAGATCCGTAGTCGTGGGCTGCACATTTCGTGAGCCCAATGACAGCGTGCTTAGAGGCTGCGTAGGTGGCACAGCCTGGGCCACCTTTTGAGCCTAGATTAGACGAGATATTCACGATGCTTCCTCCATCCTGCAAATGCCGAAGTTCTGCGCGGAGAGAATGCATCATTCCTATTTTACAATGTGTCAGCATTCCTTCTATGACAATCGAAAGGATTTAGGCGGGGGAGTATCTTACCATTGACATTGACACCCATAACAAAGGTCCAATCGTCGTCATCCAACTCTGCTACAGGCCTCTGACCATGAAACTTGCCCACTGTCCCGGCCGCATTGACAGCCCCGTCAAGATGTCCAAACTTATTCACCGTCCCATCAATCCAGTCATCTACCTTGTCAACCTGCCGAAGGTCTATGGCAGTGGTGTAAATTGGCCAATTGTTTGCCTTGAACTCTTTCTCGACAGCTTCAAGGGTCGCTGGGTTGACATCGACTATGCTTAGACTTGCACCTCTGCTTGCAAGAAGCCTTGCAGTTGCTAGTCCGATACCCTGGGCTCCTCCAGTGATGGCAATGACTCTTCCTCCGAAAGCCATAATGAACGTCCTTGTTTAAGTCAAGGGCAGGGTAGTATTTGCTTGTGAATAATCTTGATTGTCGATATGGCATGCGAGGCTGGTGATATCTGATGGAAGTTGAAGTATGCTTGGTATAAATACACTGTCCTCCGAAGGCTTGATTGGGTTTTTGACTTCATCCCCGAGGGGGGATGAATGGAATGAGGCAGGGGGCATATGTGTTGTGGGTGCTGGCCCTAATACTTTATTCCTCGGGCCAAGGCATAGTCACTAAACGAGCAATCTGCGCGCCTCGGCTTTAAAGATCCTATATCAGTTGTAAGACCAATTTTACTTCTGACATCTTGAATACATTGGTCCTTGTGGAATCACCAAACGGCATATCGAACATGGAGATGGAAAGGTTTTGGACGGACTTGACCAAGGTCATTATAGACCCGCTAAATGTAGCATTATTCCGTGTCGCCATGGACCAGTGCGGGACTTTGGCAAGCGAACCAACAGACGTCACATATGAAGAGGTCAAATGTCCCGGAACAGTTCGACCAGCCGTTTGGTGCAAGCCCCGATTGTCCTCTCCATCCAAAGTTATCCTGTACTTGCATGGCGGCGCATTTGTATCATGCTCCCCAGCAAGTCATCGCAAGCTCGCGGCGCATCTGGCCAAGAAAGCTGAAACGTACGCACTTTTGATCGATTACCGTCAAGCGCCAGGGCACCAATTCCCCGCTCAGATCAACGATACAGTGGCTGCGTATAAGTGGCTGCTGGAGGAGCAAGGATACTCGAATGCAAATATTGCGTTTGCTGGAGATTCTGCTGGAGGCAATCTGACCGTCTCGACGTCGATTGCTCTGCGGCAGCAAGGGTTGCCTTTACCCGCAGCCATTGTTGCATTCTCCCCTTGGCTCGACATGCGAATCTCGGGAGAGAGCTATGGACGAAATTTAGCCAAAGATGCGTTGGTGGCCCCGGGTGCGTTGGAGGGTGCAGTCGCCAATTATCTTGGCGACGCTGCTCGTGACGATCCGCTCGTGGATCTTCTGCGAACTGATCTCACGGGTCTTCCGCCTATGTACATTGCCACAGGAACGTCTGATGTTCTGGAGAGCGATGCTTCCACATTGACAAAGAATGCGAGGGGGGTGGGAATTGACGTGCAGCTGGAATTGCCGGAGGATATGCAGCATATTTGGGTAATGTTGGCGGGAAATGCTCCCGAGGCAGACAAGTCCATTTCTGAAGCAGCGGCCTTTGTTAGTTCGAAGATGGGGGTGTAGGGACGGAAGAGAAGAGTGATCGCCTATTGTTTATAGCTATATTTGAAGATAGGTAGTCTGACTACTGGGGTCCCTCACTCTTTTGTACCAAATAACTCGGATGTGTTGTTTGTAGTTAAGTCTCATGGCCGAAGCCTCTCTTCACATCAAGCCTTGGTTACGACCAACAAGCTCAAGGTCCACTCAATCGCTGCCACAGGGGGTTACAAGATAGATATCTAGCGTCCAATTGACTGGTTCTGGCTCGCACGTTTCTCATCGTGGCACAAGCCAACTATTCTTTTGACTCAACCACCAAAGCCATCTACTTCTGCATATCCTTCTCAAATCCAAACACGCGGTTCATGTACACTCCCTTTGCCTTACCGGCAACTAGCTCCTGTGAGTATTCCTCAAAGGAAACAAACTTGAAATCTGGGTACAGTTCCTTGCCGCTTAGATAGCCTAGGTAGGAAGCACTCTCGGGCAGGTTATCTCCCCGAAGCCAAATAGAGTTGAAGTACTGAGAAGTAGACAGTCCCAAGAGATTAGGTACCGAGGGGTCCTCCTCATACCGCGCACGAGCAGCGTCTTGGCCTTGGAGCATGTCCTCCTTTGTCAGATAAGCTCGTGGGATTGTTTCACCACTGGCCTTTTCTAGCTTGGAGAAAATCTGCTCCTGGGTCAAGATCTCATTGTAGACAAAAACAGACTTGTTCAGGGTGCGAGGATCAGTAATGATGTGGTCGACATATCTTCCAATGTCTCTGAGATCCGTCAAAGCTGAGGGCAAGTTTCCGTCTCCAACGAGATTGCTAACAGGGATTTTCAACGCGTAGTCGATCTTGCCAGATGGTAATCTCGGGCTTGAACTCTGGTACCACCATCCGACGTCTATGATGGTGTAGGGAAGGTAAATCTTCTGAATGTGATTGAAAACGGTTTGTTTCTTTGAGACGTCAGCACAAAACATCAGGTTAGGTTACAGTGAAACTTGGTCCTACTCACGATCTCCCTCAAGATAAGAACACCCTCTGGTGGGCACACCGGCCCAAAGGCGCTCGGCACAAACCTTTTGACACCCGCCGCCTTCGCTGCATCTGCCAAAGCGATTTGATATGCCGCAGAGAAGGGGATGACACAGCTAATGACGACTTCCTGGCCCTTCAGCGCCTGGACGAGTTCTTCGTGCGACGCCTCAAGATCTAAGCTGACCACTTTCACATTATGGTTCTTGAGACTCTGAATCTCGTGTTTGTCAACTGATGCTGGTCTAACAAGAACAGTAATGGCCTACGGTTATGTTGTTAGTTACTGCACCGAGCAGGAGGTAGACCGCTTACATAATCCTTATCGCTCTGAATCAACGCATTGACGATAGACTGGCCAGTCTCCCCTGATGCTCCAACGATAGCGATTTTCATGCTGGGCTGCTGAACTAGTCTGGTTCGGATTTATGTCAGGTGAAGTTCCTCAAACGATAAATCTAATCATTTCTATCCATGTAGACCCACTAAAATGAATTCCCTCACAGTAGCCGCTCGTGGTTATGCCATCAGATCGATACTGTAGTAACCGAGTCTCTTGGCAGCTGACAAATGCCTCGGTAGACGGCTACTATCGACATCCAACACCAAATCTCAGGTACTTCATGCCGCTTTCAGATAACTGGCCATTTTCTTCTCCTATATTACATATTCGATTTCTTCCTAAAAAAGGAAAGAAAAAAAAAAAAAGAAAGAACCACTCTGCCTTAATCACAAACGATTTCGCCCTATCAAGTAAAAAATAGCACAAAACGGCTTACACCGGAGAGACAGCATATCTTATAGGTAAGCATGGTCAATTCTCCATCTCTTGGGTAATCAAGTCGATAACAACCGTCTCAGGCGGCGCCACTGGTATTGGTCGCACCCTAGCTACTATGCTAGTCGGTAAAGGGTAAGTCATTCAACACGCACAAGTAACCCTAAAAAAGGCACTGACAACGCTGCGTCTTGAAGATTGAGTATAGTCATCGCGGACCGAAATTTTGAAGGTGCCCAAAAAGCTGCTGCCGAACTGCAGCAGCCCAACCAAACGGTTTCGGCGGTTCACATTGACGTAGTTGACTGGGAAGCCCAGGCGCAGGGCATGAAGACTGCTAAGAAGACACTTGGCCGGATAAACTATGTCTTCATCGTCGCTGGTATCTTTGAGCAATCTTGGCTTCCTAATCGTCCTAGCGCGACCAACTTTGAGAAACCAAACCTCGCTCCGCTCGTCGTCAATGGCGTCGGGGCCTTTTACGCTACGTCTTTGGCAATTCAACAATTCAACAGACAGGAGCTGAATAGGCATGGTTTCCGAGGGAAAGGTACGACTCTCTTTCTATAGGAAAACTCTACCAAGATAGTGCATCGCCTGATCGTGTATATCTGCAGTCGTGATTGTATCCTCAGGAGCAGGATTTTACCCTATCCCTGCCATGCCTATATATACCGCCTCAAAGCAGTAAGTTTTCCAATTCTTGATTCAACCTTCCCTATGCCCAGGGCAAGACATTTCTAATAACTTCAATGCAGTGCCATCGTGGGATTCGTGCGCTCTCTAGGATCCAGCCTCTCAGCACACAATATCACCCTAAACGCCATTTGCCCAGGCATTGTCAGAACTAGTATATCTCCCGGAGGCTTCCACGACAAAGCCGAAAGCAATGGATTGCTTGTTTCAATGGACTCGGTCATGGACTCTTTTGAGGCTCTTATGGGCGCAAACCCTGCCTCCGGTGATGCTATTGAGGTTTTGCCCGGGGATACTGAGTCTCGGGTTAAAGAACGGCCAGAATATGCCAATGCAAAGTGCCGGGAGAGTGTAGAGTTGACATATGAGCGGACAACACAGGTAGCTTAATTTGAACTTGTTGGGAGTCTGTAGTTATTCTAGGTTATCTATACGGATAAATATTACTATGTGCTAACATGCTAATAGGAGGGAGATCAAAATAAACTCTGAGCCCTGAATGCTGTGAAGCATTCCTTCGAGAGGCTGGACCTTTTATCAGTTCGAATTCCATCAATTTAGAATCAGTTGCATACTCTCACTTGCAGAACGTCCGCACAATCTCAACAAGGCTTCCCCTCGTCGTTTTCTCATCAAAGACCTGTCCGTGATCCAAGTGCTGAAACCAGATCACATCCAACTTATCATTCTTTTGCCCTCGATTCATTACGTCAGTTGGTTCTAGACCCCATTTATCGGTACCCAGAAGATACGCCCGAATCGACTTTGTGTCAATGACACTATCTCTACCGGCCAGGACGACGGCAACAGAACGGCTATGTATATCTTCCTTCCACAGTAGGTTATCGGCCCAGAAGAAGCGCCTGAATAGTGTATGAGATGTACCTATGTCTTTGGATCCAAAGTAGGATAACAGAAACTCATGAGGTTGGCTTGGACGTCGACATATCTAGGTCGTCAGGGTTTAGTCATTGTCCACAGTAGGTTCAGATTATCAGGAAACATACAAAGTTGTAGGCTACATCGGGCAGATGCAGTAGAAAGGACACGGGATCAATGAATAATACAGGGCCGATATTGGCAGAGATCTTGGCGTTGCGAAGAAGCTGCGCGGCGACAATGCTTCCATATCTTTATAGCACGAATGTCAATAGGTTGAAACTAAAGTTGCTTCATGGTACTTACGAATGCGAGACCAATACACACTTTTCCCAACCATGTGCAGTTAATATGCGATGAACTTCATCACACATTTCATCTTTCAACATAGCCTCGTATGTGAGACGAGAGCTTATCGATAAGATCTCGATAGCGATAATCCCCACCTGTCCATCTGATCCATCATCATCTTGAGCGTTTATATCAGCCAGGAAATTTATATACGGATATAGTCCCACGCCTATGCCGTGAATGAAGAGAATGGGCAGCCGTGTTTTGGAAGTATGCGGACGATGCCAGTAGGTGAGTCCCTTGGCATACGATTTATTGGTTGCGAGTAGAGTAAAAGGTCGAAAGGGAAATGTGGCGAGAAATTGCGAAAATGACGTTCGATGAAAGGTGAAAGAGTGGTACCATAAAGAAATAGACGCTATTGTATCGACAACAAAGACACACTAGATATCAGCAGAGCAGGAATCAGTAACCTGAGGTACGTGATAGATAACATAAGCATGCTGATCTCCTATGACTTACTAGATACCATGTCAAGCTTCGATGCAGCATCTCGACCTTATCAATAGTTAAACGGAGGCACTTGGCATTCCCCCGGCCAGGCTCCAACTTTCTCCCCAGCAGCTTCTCCAACTCCTCTGTATACTCTTCCAACTCCTCATCATGAGTGGGATCATGTTCTTCCGTATTCAAAAATGCCCACCGGAAGAATTCCTTGACGTTATCGCGTTTGATATCAGACTCTGGTGCATCTCGGAACCACTTCTTTAGATACTGGGCCGCGTCCGGGATATTATCGTGGCATTGCGAGAACAATTTCCAGCGATCGGCGCGGCAAGGCAGGATGGGATGTTTTGCGGCTTTTTGAAGGCTTTTGTTGAGCGGTAGATATACAATCAGATAGAAGAGAGTCTCGAGGGCGAGCCATGCTTGTAGGGCTCTCGGGATGTGAAATGGAAGGGGGACCAATAACAAGATAAAAGAGCAAATAATACTAATCGGTGCAACAAGCTGTAAGAGAAAGATAGATGTGCGAATAAAGATGTAATCCCAGAGCGATGTTCCCGCCATCAGAGCATAGATATGTTGAAAGGTAATACTTTTGAATTATAGCTCGATTTGTCGTGTTTCGGTATGTGCGACATTAGCGTCACTAACTATATATAAATATTAAAAGGAATTCGCAGTCCTTTTAAAAGAATTATATTCTGTTGAGTTGGTTTAAATGCATTTGTTGAGACACGTTTCGCTGGTATCTCACTCAGTAGTGCCTCGGTAGAGTTAGGCATGTGCTAAGCATGTGCTAAGCTTGAGATAAATGATAATGATAATACAACACGCGGCATTTGGTGAGAGCTTGATGACGCACCGCGGGGTTGCGTCAGAATGTGTCATGACTATCGTGGTAGGGGCTGCCACATACTTTAGTTGTACAGCAGTACATCACATGCTGACATGGCCCTGACAGAATACTGTGTTTGCGTTCGTCCGGTCGCATTTTGCCAGAATCCATCCTTTAATTACTTGAACTTGTTTGGCCATTAATAGAGCGACCTCTCGGAGCTCAACTGTCCGAAATACAATAGATACCGAACGTGGTCGTAGAGAAGGTCGAAAGTAAAATATTGAACAGGGGAGTCCAAGGAATTGGGAACGCAAGAGCTGAAATGAATTTTCTACCGAGATATTTTGATGAGGCTTGGATTGCCAGTTCCATGGCCTGATTGAAATCGTCGAATGATTATTGTCTTCAATCGTGGGCTGGTAAGAATTCAGCAACCGTCTACCCTTCGCGGGAGATTCCAGAGATATCATGATAGAAGCCGCTGCGGTCTTGAATAGCTGTTATATTGGTGGTGAATATATGCTCTTTCTTTGTATCGAACTTGCAGGCGAGCCATGGCAATATAGTATCATGAAACAATTACAAATTAAATAATTTACCTTGGCATAATAAATTGAGTTATAGTAAAATACCAAGAAGAGGGATAGTTATGGAACGCTCATTTGGCTTTGAACAGGGACACCTCGAGGCCCCTGATTTTGATGGCGGGGTGGACACCTAGAAATGGGGCGAAGTGTGATGACTGTGCGCTAACAATGCAGGGTCTTTACCGCAATCTTCAGGCACAGACAGATACCCCTCAACTGTAAAGGTTGCCCCCCGCTTCAAGATAGATTTCTTTAAATACGATGCAATCTGTCCTGCAACAGTCAACTTTCCCATCCTAGAGAGCTTGCCTGAGCAGAATTACCTCTACAAACAAACTATGTCCAACATGCCTTACTCTAATCAACCTCTCTCGTCCTCACAACCGCAAGACCCAGAAATGCGAAAGAACTACTCGCTTTGGCTGTCTCAATACACCATGGACCGAATGACCGTCCTACTCGACTTGGGCAATCTTGACCTATCACTACAACAAGTGTCGACCCCAAGCAGTTGTTTTCAGGCGCTCCCCGAATCGAATCCAGCAGCCAAACAAACAAATTGAATGAATCCAGTATACGGAGTGCTACTCTTACCAGCGAAATTCGACGAATTTAAAACATACCCATTCTTTTTCTCCTTATTATTCTCATATTGAACTCTTGTCTTTTTTTATATCTCTTAATGTTAGTTATTATTGCAGTGTGAGAGTTTACTACTACTACGGCGTTGTTCTCTCACCTGTCCTCTATCAAAAGTAAATGGGTGTTTATATGTCGGACAGATTGAATGGGTTTCGGTTTTTTAATGGCTGAATGAGGGATTTCACGACGGTATGGAACGATACTCATAATGCATGCGCTATGTATAATGTTCAGGATATATCATATCTGACAGACTGGCCCAGATTGCGAGTGGCAGTTTTGCCAAAGTGGTTAACCCGTAGTGTTGTACCTCTTAGATATTAAATATCAGCATATGCACTGTTCATTGGCCATAGACATCACTGTCCGCCACGTATTCTCAGCATCGTGTTACGTGTGGATTAAAAATTCAGTTCTGGAATTAGGAAAACCTGTTTATCTGATCGAAACATTCCTTGTAAATGTCAAAACGGTGATCAACTGACTAGCGCGCCGTGACACCCTGCCAAGGCAACGGACCAAGCTCTGACGCATTTGATAGGTAGAGAGCTGAGTGTCACCCAGGGTCCTGGAACTTTAACTGCCGGTTAGCGTAGTGGGCTGATGACCAGGCGGCGAAAATACAAGGGTACAAGGCCCAAATTAAGTAATTGGATTTACCGGTAGTCTCCCACGGCCCATACAGGCACAGAAAATATATTCTCCTGCGTCACCCCGCATCCAATCTTCAGCACTGGGTTTATCAACATATCCGATCTTTCCCATTTTGATCACCTCGACCCTATCCGCTAAACCTAGTGATGTGTTCTTTATTAATGTTCAGGGCTTGAAGTCTCTTGTGCCCATAAAACTCAAGATAACTAGCTAAACATAGTATTGTGCTTCTGATTCAACATAGTGATGTATTGAGGCGTAGTTGCAGTTTGAGTGTTGTAGGAGTTGCATCTTGAGGCTCAAAACCTCCTGATTCAAGCTTTGTACACTCTCCCATAGCTCCATATGGCGTTTCTCTACAGCCTGTTCATCAGCCTGGAGTTTCGCAACACCTTGCCTTTGTCTCGTACGAAATCTGAAAGCAGCCTGGCGGTTTCTCTCCCGCATTAGCTTTGGGTTTCCGAATCGTTTTGGATGAGTTGATTGAATTCCTTTTTCATGGGTAAGAATTTGTTTTCTTCCTTGTGAATTGTTCCTGCTCGCATTTCTAGAGTTAAATCCAGCAGTTGAAGCAGCTTCCCCGCGCAGCTGAGCCCTATCACTTTGCTCGGATATATTCAGTACGTCTTTTATAGATGGCAGCGACGATATCCAAGGCGAATGCGGTTCTTTGATAGCTACCGTGAAGTGTTTGTGCGATGGATAGTAGTTGTTGGTAGTGTCGTGCTTATCGGTCTGATGGCTCTCGCAATTAAAGTCTTTGGACAGTAATAGTTGGTCTCCGGGAACGCCGACTTGCCTGAATGAGGTAGCTGTATTCAGTTCGTCCTGGAAAGCTCCCATGGAGGCTGAAGGGTTCTTGCACTCGAAAGGCTCAACTCCAGACGTGCGCCCGCCGAGCATTTCTACCTCTTGCATAAATTCAAAAGAGTTCATACACAAATCTGCTTGAAAATATTAGATCAAACTACGCAATGGAATTGAAGATTGTCATACTATAGCTCATTTGTCTGTCTGTCGTAAGTCGGGAGCTGGTAGATATATATCTGTTATTTTCGAAAATAAATAATATAGGTTGAGACTAAGATGTAAAGAGGAGGTTATAGGAATAGGGTGGAATGGCAGGTTGATTACTTGTGGGTTATGATGAAAGCAAGACGTAAAGCGCAAAGGTGTTAAATGGGTGGCGGTTTGTTGACGTCTTGGAATAGGCTAGGCTGCTATGACGCTGTTCCATATCCACAGATGTGTCATAGACCTGATGCCTTGTCTGTGAGGCAGCCTCTTTCCTTCTGGACAACTCTTACCAGAGGGTTTCTGGTTGTCGACCATTCTAGTGACTATACACGAATGAAGGTTGAAACTACAGGTGTAATAAACCAACTGCGCTGTCACTGAGTACCCAAGATAGTTGAACGAGTGACGCCAGCGAGAATGTGCGGCAGGCAATTAAGCCTTTTCAGGAACCTACCTTCTAGCTGCTGAAGACCTGTCCCCGGAAATTTAAATAACCTCAAACACACACCCCTAAATCTGACTATAATTATTACCTAAGTTCAAATGTCTCGCTAATGATTCTATCCTCAAGGCCCTGCAATCGCCTCTTTTGGTTATAATTCCATCTAAATGTCAATGCCATAGCACTCCCCGACTAATCGATAGTAGTAACCTTGAGCTTGTGTACTCCTTGTAATTACATGTTGGTCAGTGGTATCTGTGGTGGTAGATGCAAGATGTGGCCTTTTTGTCGCAGTTCTTGAAGCCGGTTGCAGGTCTGATGGTGCGACGCGCTTCCCCGTCTTTTCCGCTTCTCTCAATGAAGGGGAATTGCGCATTTCGTTGGCCTTATCCAGTCGTTTTCGGCGAGCATTTGCTGCAAGATTCTTTGCAATATACGCGACGATATTAGCCTTTCGGATATCTTCATCCTCCAGTTCCTTGTCAAGATCTGCCTGGCTTTTATCGATCTTAGGGCCGAATGATGCATTCTCGAGCTCGGAGAAGGAAAGTCGTGATTGGTTCAGAGACCCAGAAAGTGCCCTGTGGAAGAACAATGCGGCCATCGAGAATGTCATCCAATTGATTGTGTCTTGCCCACAAACCATGATGGAAGCTTCTTGATTAGCTAGTGCAATCTCTCGTATAACCCATCGACGGCTGAACTGAAATAATGAACAGAAACAGTTAGTTGAAGCCAGTGTTCGGGGCTACTACGCAAGTAGTCTTACCCAGGGTTGCTCCATAAACTAGATGAGTGCTATCCACTCATCTCCATACTTATCATCACGGCAAAGCTGGTCGAACTTCTTGAGATCTAACAAGTTATTGTGGATAAAACGTATCGCTTTTTTGCTGGTATCATCGCCCTCGCCACGCCAAACACAAACTCGATGGGCTTTGCCGCAGATTTCTGACATCATAGGCACCTGTCGGCTCTTCTCAATGGTGCTGGCCTGATCAATGCATATCGCATCTACCCAGAGAACCCTATACCTGTCGACTAATCGGAGGCGTCGAAGAGCGACCTCTAGATTCTCTGGCACCTTGAGACATGTATCGCCATTCTCGCCTCTGGCACGGATCAGATGGTTCCACTTGTCCCGGCCCCAACACCAGGACAATGCCTCGAATTCGAACTCTGGATTATTATTCAGGATCAAGTCAAGCACTATGTCCGCTTCAAAGGCTCGAGCTGGGTGTAATTTAATCAAGCGTGTTGAGAAGCCTGTTCGAGCCAGAGGTAAGGTGTCATAGCTGAAGCTTGGCAGCCCACAGGTTTGACACATTGCACATACTAGTCTTTAAAGGAATTCGATTTCAGACTAGTGAGATAGGTTATGTGTGGTATTGGCTAATGTCTAGATGCAAAGTGAGAGGTCCAGTCCAGCACATAGCCAGACGTGGAGAAATTAACCCCTCAAAAGCCAAGACAGCGATACTACAGGTAAGCTAATATACATGCATTTAAACAAAGGCTATGTAAGTAAGCATAGCTATAGCAGTGAGAAGCTGCTAATAACAACTTCTTAGTAACGTTTTACTATCTGACTTGCTTTAATTTAATTAAGTTAAGTTTTTTAATTTTCCCATTATATAAGCTTTAGCAATGCTTCTCCGGCGAATAATCTCTACTGTATTTGTAGATCCAGATAGCTTATCTCCTCTAAGCATAACATGCCAATACCTTATCTTTTTACCCGGAGATCTGCAGTCCTCTATCCTAATTAAGCAAACGTTATCTATGGGTCTTAATCCACCTCTTTTAAGCAACCTCGAGATTAGGAGAGCTGACCTTCGGGTCGTCGGCAGCTCTAGACTCAATCCAGAGACTTTGCCTCTAATCTCTCACTTCCCCATGTAAAGAATGATGTAACGTTCTATCTTCGAAATTCCAGATAGCTCGTTTGATCCCAATACGGCAAAGTGACCCCGATCTCGGATGCCAGATGTATTATCCTGTCCCCAGCCCTAATCTTGACAATAAAGGGCGCAGTGGTATTTCCATTGCCGGGGCAGACTTTTGTTTCCGATCATGTTTCTTATCATACAGCGGGGATGTTGTCTGGGCCAAACACTGGTGCTTCGGCGAAAGTACGCCCTTTGGGGTTCATAGAACTGATCAGTTACAAGATACGAGCATGTTGCGATCTTTCCCTTCAGTCGCCGATTTGTCAGATCGCCATATCTAATCGCACCAGTAACTATTGGGCCACCGAAATGTTGTTGCAAGTGTACAAATATACCATAACATCTTGTAATAGATAGAGAGTACTACAGGCCAACTCTCACAATCTGCAACTATGAAGCCATTCGTCACAAACATCGCCCTTCTCGCGGGCGGGGCCTTTGCCTCTACTTTGCCCGTTCGACTAGAGACTCGAGAGATCCCAACTTCTCACTTGGTCAACATTCACGTGACGTTTGATCAAGTTGTGGAGGGTGCCTTGTCTTTCACTTACGGCCTTTGCAACAGCGAGTCACGTCATGAAGCTCATCACACTATTGCTGTGACCGAAAGCGCAAGTGTATCTCGACTAGTTTGGGTCATCCCAACCGAATCGCACGACAAGGGATGCATTTCGGCATGGACTGGTGACAACATCCTCCTCGGCCGCAGTGAACCTCAGAAGCTTCATCGTGTGAGGCGGCGAGCTCCTCAGAAGCGAGGGACAGGTGAGACACTAGTTTCAGCTGTTCAAGTGTTTAAGGCTAATCCTTGCGAGGTTCGATTCTCATGACCGATGCCAATGGCATCGACACACTAGGACCTTGGTTTGACGGCGTGGAGCATCTCACAAAAGCAGGCGTCTCAGCAGTGGATGCTGAAGCCGCGAAAGCAAAAGAGATTGCGATTATAGGCGCAGGCATGTCCGGTTTGATGACTTACCTGGTACTCACTCAAGCAGGCATGACCAATATCAGCATCATTGAAGCCAGTCAGCGTCTTGGTGGTAGGGTTCATACCGAATATCTCAGCGGTGGTCCCTTTGACTACTCGTATCAGGAAATGGGCCCCATGCGATTTCCCTCCACTTACAAGAGTCCGGATACCAATGAAACGATGAATATTACCGATCATCAGCTGGTCTTTCAACTTGCAGGGGAGATGAACAAGCTCAACAACCACGACAAGAATCTCAGCGTTGACTTTATTCCCTGGATTCAGACTAATCTCAACGGTCTCTCCTACAAGAAAGAGTTCAAACTTCCAAATGGGATGCCCCCAACTTTGAAAGAGATTGCAAGTAATGCCTCACTTGCCTCGACTGTCCCTGACCCTGAGACGGAGAGCTTCCAGGCCAAGGTCAATACGTTCATGCCCGACTCGGAGTTTAGCACGCTTATGGCCACGAACATGTTCAAGGCTCACAAGCAATGGCTCGAAACTGGCCTCAATGGCCTCGGAGGTGATCAGTGGTCTGAGTATGCCTTCATGGTTAACTACCTGAAGGGCAGCCTTAACAGCACGGACATGGTAGGCGGTTGGTCTGCCGCTACTTTCTGGGACTCTCTATACGAGGGCTTGTACTTCTCAGCTGCAAGCTACAAAACAATCGACGGTGGTCTCAACAGGTTACCTCTGTCGTTCCATCCTCTCGTTGACAATGTCACAGAGATGGGCCGCAAAATTGAGCGTGTTAGGTATAGCGATACTACCGACAAGGTTACACTGCAATGGCGTAAGGAGTACAACGACACTACGTTTCAAAACTCGACATTTGACTATGCTGTCATCGCTGTGCCTTTCTCTATCGTTCGACGCTGGCGACTTCCACAACTTCCAGCTACCATCTCCAACGCTATCAAGGAGCTCAACTACGGGTCCGCTTGCAAGGTCGCCCTTGAGTTCTCTGAGCGTTTCTGGGAGCACTGCCAGAACCCTATCTATGGAGGCTGCAGCACAACCACTGATATTCCCGGTATTGGCACCATCTGCTATCCATCCTACAACCTCAATGGTACAGGTCCCGCTACCATCCTGGCCAGCTACCAAAGCGGTGACATGGGCGTACGCTTGGCAAGTATGACTGAGAAGGAGCATGTCCAGATGGTCCTGGAGGCCATGGTTGACATTCACGGAGAGTTTACTAGGAGTCTTTATACTGGAAAATACAACAGGAAGTGCTGGGCAATCGACCCTCTTCAGTCTGGAAGTTGGGCCAGCCCTACAGCGGGACAGCATCAACTCTACATCCCCGAGTACTTTAAGACATATAACAAGGTATGTATCCGTAAATAGGGACGAGAGCTATCCTGACAAGTTAAACAGATGATCTTTGTTGGCGAGCACACATCGTACACTCATGCTTGGATTGCCTCGGCTTTGGATTCCGGTATTCGTGGCGCTGTACAACTTTTGCTAGGTATGAGTTTGTCTTGATATCATGTATCAGTTCATTACTAATGAGATGACAGAACTTGGACTTGTCGACGAGGCTAAGCAAGCGGTTGAGAAATGGATGGCGAGATGGATTGAAGTGGTGAGCTGACCTTGCATTCCCCAACCTTGGCCATTGACTAACATTCTACTCTGTAGTGATTGATTCTCGAGTGAAAGGAGCTGGTTTCTATTCTGGAAATCGAGATTCTGTCTAGCCGAGGTGTTTGAGGAGATGCATAGCTCAGCAGAATTAGATCATGGTGGAAGGTACACAGCGCAATTCATTGAGTGCTGACTGGGCGATTGATTTAATCTAGGGTTGATATTGTGCAATGAAAAAGAAACTATGTACACGGTGTCAAAAGGCAAACGCGCTCAGGCGAAACAATAACTCTAATATACAATAGAGAATATCCAATTTACAGTTCAAGGTATCCCACGGGCTGTTTAACAAGCGAGGATCTTAGCGGCTGCAGCCTCGGCAGCAACCATGACAATAGTCTGGATATTACCAGTAGGAAGATCGGGATGGATGCCAGCATCAGAAACAAACTGAGAACATATTAGCAACTGAAAAAGAAACAAGTGAGGTATTAAGCTTACAAGGTTGTCCATTCCGTACACCTTGGCGTTGGTATCGACAACAGAAGAGCCTCCAGTGCGGCCATCGTCAGTGCCCATCTTGGTGGTACCAGCGTAGTGGTTACCGTTCGTCACGCCCTTGAGAATGGCTGAGGTGTTGGTGGCCTTCTGGAACTCAAAACCAGTTGAAGAATCAGTGATGGAGTCGACCATCTGCTGGACAAAGGCCTTCGCAGCCTGAACATCGCCGTCGGTCTGCAGGTAAGGCGACTTCTCAAATACAGTCTTGCCGTCTTCACCCAGACCCAGCACACCAGTCGAGGTCAAACCATGGGTCATATAGGCCTTGATAGAGGCGATGCCGTCACCTCCAGCGGCACAGGATCCTTGGAAGTATCGGGTGACGCCATCGGATCCCTTCTGCGAGCTGAAGAAGATCATGCGGTGTCGGCCTTGTGTCAAGATTCCTGAGGCCTTTTTCTCGTAAAGGTCGATGTTCTTGGTATCGGTACCGTTCAAGACACTGTCAGTATCAAGCATACCCCAGTTGCCACCTGTCTTGACATTGAATGTGAAGATAGGGTGATCCATAAGGTTCTGACCAACGGGCAGCTCGATCCAGTTTCGCGGAGCAGGAAGAGTCACTCCAGTCTTCTTAGCAGTGAGAAGCTGCTTCTTAGGACCAATACCAGAGTTGAATAGAAGACGGGGAGTTGTGAGAGCACCAGCAGAGAGAACGACTCGACCATTCTTGGAAAGCTTGATAATCTCCTTCTTCCCAGGAGCAGTCTCGACTTCAACACCAGTGGCGCGTGAGCCAGAGCGAACAACTCGGATGGCCTTGGCACCGAGACGAAGGGTAAAGTTGTCTCGCTTCTCAGCAAGAGGGAGATAAGTCTTGACGGGTCCAGCTCTCACGGCATCTTTAACGTTCCAGGATGGCCAGCTGTAGACTTGATGCTTCTCGTTGGGTTGCTTGATCATGTCAACAGACTTCCAGCCCAGCTTATCGAAGAATCCGGACAAAGTTGTATACAAGCCCTGGCCATATCGTTGAAGTCTCGCTCAGGAGGATGTACAAAGACCATGTAGTTGACAGTAACACCGCCTCCAAGAACACAAGCTGCTAATCCAGCTGTGTCATCGCACATGTACTCGTTCCATAGATCAAGTCCACCAACGGCAGACGATAGACCCGGGACATCGATAGGAGTGAGCGACTTGTCCCAAGGTAAGGTATGGTTGGAGCCAGTTGAGACAGTAGGGCCATGTCCACGCTCAAGGAGGAGGACCTTCTTGTTAGCCTCCGAAAGTCGTTCAGCGGTGATCAGACCAGCTGGACCACCACCAACGACAATGTAGTCATAGGTAGACCCTGAGGTTTTACAAGAAACCGATGAAACGAAAGTGGCCAAGCCAATGGCAGAAAGAGAAGAGAAACGCATGGTGGGCGTTGAAAAATATAGTCCACACTAAAAATCACGATAACTGACCTAGGAATGTCAATCAAGAGCGAGGGATCTTTTATCACTTATCAATCTCGCCCTGGAAACAAGATCTCAAAGCCCCATTACATCGCTCCGAGGCCCTTGACGTATAACGTTTCATCGATGGAGAAAATCAAGGCGTTTCTTTTAAGCAAAGCCGAGTACTATACTACATCTACGCAATAGCGCCGGGCAGATGGTGGATGCCACCATAGCCGATTCATGCTCCGAGGAATGAAGATCCTTAATGTTCGCCGACGCAACTCCATAATCGGAACTAATTACTGATAAGATAGAGTGTGCACGTTAGTCAGGTGGTCCGAGTCAGCCGTGAAACGCGGTCATTAAACGTCAAACACTGTGCAAAGACCAAGTTTAACAAGTTGTATCCCTGCGAATCTGCAAATTCAACGTCTTTGTCATGATTATTCAGGTGTAGTAGTAGTCCTAAGGTGGTTAGTATTGCGATGCAGAAACTTTCGAACCTTTCTAGAACAAGTTCGCTCGACCTTGTTGCCGAAATGAAAGTAGGCGGGGATATTAGCTTCCACCAATTATAGAGACTCTATGCGTTCCGTTGAATTTTAGCTTCGGTATTCAAGCCGGTTTTCGGAGACTGTTTTTTTTCCCTCTTCATCTTATCTTATCTTATCTTCGGTAGCTGGGAGAAAGTGTATTTCTATCCTGAAAACGTATTATCAGGGTCTGCAACAGTGTTGTCATTGTCCAAGATATGCACTATATTTTCACACAGGCCGTAAGGCTCTCTGTCTCACTTATCCGACTATCAGATCTCAAGTTTTTAACCGGCCTGTAAGGCGGGGGCTTGGCTGGGATCGGGGAAATTTCATGGGCCGACACTTTCCGATGGGGAACTGCAGGATATCCAAGCGATTGCCTGATGGCGTTGCAGAATGGTTCGCATAGTTGTCACATATTGACAGTATACAGCCATTGTATTAACGTGACAGTGTATACATTTTCGCTTAGCAGGCCAAGCCTGGTAATAGTGGGCCAAGTTGCAGCGGATAAATGTAAGCCTCTTAAAAACACCAATGATAATGCCAGAGAGTCTAGGGTAGCCTAAAAATAAGCATAAGACGTGCATAGCAGGCGGTTAAAGAGGTAATAATATCACATCATGTCTGGAGTTCTATATATGTGTGCTGATAGCTAGACTACATTCAAAAGGTCTTGAAAGACTTTTCAATAACCCTGCCTATTGTCTTACCGTTTAGGGCCCAGTTGGACAAATATGGACAAATTGGATCACTATAACGTTAGATAGTTGATAAGTCAGATGAATACGCCTGTGCTGTGGACAGATTGGAAGGCCTAGATGCTCGAAGGATCAGATCGGATGTTCCAATCTTACGGGTAATACAGGCAAGAACATAGTGGGTAGGGGTGCAGAGTCTAGCCCTTCATTTCGATAATATATATATAAGAGCAAGAATCAGAGTTCCTGTATTTAAATTTGCACAAGAAACCCTCCAGCTCTCACCAACAACAGACCAACTACTTTATTATGTTCCGAAACACTATTCTTGCTTTGCTCATAACAGCGGAGGTAACTCAATGCCGAGCTGCATTCACTTTGAAGAAGACATACGATTCCAGTAACTTCTTGGACTCTTTCAACTTTAGAGACGTAAGATATCCTTTGAATAAATGCTCGAGCAGAGATGCTAATAGGAAATAGCGCCCCTACTATGATGCGCTGGACCCCAGCTACGGCGGAGACCCGACTCACGGCTCCGTCAACTACCTGAGCAAGAGCCAAGCGCTGAGCTCTGGCATTGTCAATGTCAACAATGGGAAAGTCCGCCTTGGTGTGGACTCGACTAATAAGGCAGCCCTTTTCGGATCTAGGCATGGGCGCAACAGTGTCCGTGTCGAGTCCAAGGAGTCTTACAGCTCTGGTATCTTGATCGCAGATATTGACCATATGCCTGGAGTCGCCTGTGGTGTTTGGCCTTCTTAGTAAGCTGACGTTGCCTTTGAGGTAAAACGATGATTTATTCACATTTTACAGCTGGTCATACAACTTTGAAGAGGATCCTGTTGGTGAGATTGACATTATCGAGGGTATTAACGCCAACCAAGACGCCAATGTCGTCTCTCTTCACACTTGTGGAGAATGTGCCTTCTACCATCCCGGAGGGCTTGACCCTCGACCTAACTGCAACAATGGTGGCACGTTATCCAGGTGGTGCGAAGATGGAACCAACTAGTTAGTCTTCTGACTTGCCAGGGTAATAACCTGGGGCTGACCTTTACAGCGACGGATGCGGCAACACGATGCCTGTCGGCTCCTACGGCAAGCCTTTCAACGCCAACCAAGGTGGTGAATATGCCACTTGGCTCACAAAGGAAGCCCTCAAGATCTACTGGTTCCCCCGCAGCAAGATTCCAGCTGATATCAAATCCGGCAACCCTAATCCGAGCAACTGGGGATCTCCTGCAACCTCTCAGTTTGTCAATGCGAATGGCAACTGTGACGTTGGAAAGTATTTCAAGAAGCAAACCATTGTGAGATACCTATAACTGTAGCGAGAGAGAGAGAAAAAGACATGCTGACGATATGACAAGATCATTAACACTGCTTTTTGCGGAGATAATATTGACCAGGGCATTTGGAACCAAGAATGCAAGGCTTCTACTGGATACAGCACTTGTGATGACTATATCACTAATAACCCTGCTGCCTTTAGAGATGCCTATTGGTCTATTAACTCAATTAAGCTTTACCAGTAAGCTTTCTTGTTTTTAGATATTACATTTAATTATCTTCCGCCGACAATAACTTTTAAGCACCTGATTAACAATATTTTCTCAATCAAATATGTGACGTGCGGGAACCCTGTCAAAAGTGGCCCTGGCCTCGGCATATCCGTTTACGACGTACTCTATCCACTAAAAACTCGAGACTGCTCGGACTATACGGATACGGCTATGATCTTTTTGGCCCAAGCACTAACTTCGCTAGCATGTATCAGACAAAATACGGAGCAGACATCATGCATTGAACATCTGATTTTGTAGCTGCGCACAATGCTATAGGGTGCGTTTAATTAATAGCGAGAAGATTTTATCACGTGTTTTAATCATAATATTGCATATCTACACTATATA
This sequence comes from Fusarium sp. NRRL 53497, assembly GCA_013184445.1. Classification (NCBI taxonomy): domain Eukaryota; kingdom Fungi; phylum Ascomycota; class Sordariomycetes; order Hypocreales; family Nectriaceae; genus Fusarium; species Fusarium sp. NRRL 53497. The sequence continues at coordinate 126,253 of JABCJZ010000216.1, forward strand.
AGCTCATTCGCGATCTATGACAAACTCTGTTGAATAATGCATGGCACAAGGATATGATAAAGCAACCGCCGGTTTGAGGTCTTGCTCATACAAATGGTTGGACTCTCTATTAATCCCAAGAGATGTGAACTACGGCGACTCGAGTCATGATAACGGTTTATATGTTTTTATCTGATTCGGCATGAATCGCATTGTAATATATGCGCACCAGATTGTTGAACTTTGAATATGCACATCCTAATAATAGCCACGGCAGCCGAGATTAGCTCGTATTTATGGGGTCGTTCGCCACTTGATTAATCTCTTTTTGTACACAATACGTCACATAGTCTACTACGCAGTATGTTGTTCGTATAAGACAGTACCTTCACCTACTAAATATCACTCTCCTTTTCTGTCTTGTTTGTGTTATCCAGATCTGTTACCACTGACTCAAGATAGCAATGGGTGCCACTCGCTTTGCCTCGGCCGTTCTGGCCACTTCAACACTTCTTGGCGCTGCTTCAGCTGCAGTCGTGGACTTGCCTATCTATATCCAAGATGGCTATGTATGTTAATCGGATCCTCTGTAGTAAAGCAATACTGACTTTCACAGCAAATGGTTCAATTTGGGGTTGGAAAGCCGGCACAAAACACCCGTCTCCTGTTCGACACTGGTAGTTCTTCAGCTTGGATGATCGATACCCATTGCGCTGAGGAATGCCCTCACGTCAACAAGTAATTAAAAGCGGCTTCTAAAGGCTCGGAACAAAAGCAGCTGACATGACCTAGAAACCGCACCGGATACAACATTACTGCGTCCTCTACTGGACACTTGACAGGAGAGAGCGCTTCAATTGACTATCTCGGCGGCAAAGTTGCAGGCCCGACTGTCGAGGATCGCTTTTCAGCAGGTGGAAAGACCTGGCAGTCAAAGTTCATCGCTGCCAACGAGAGCAACTGGTCTTCTCTGGCCGCGAATGGCTTCCTAGGACTCGCTTTTGGTAGCATTGCCGATGGCGGCGCTGAACCTATTTTTGAGTCGATGATGGCTCAGAAGTTGGTGGACAAGCCTCGCTTCGGTATCTACTATTCGCGAAAGGACGGTGACGATACCAAGGGCAAGCCTGGCAAGGGCGTGGTCACCCTCGGCGGATCCAAGGAGAACAAGTATGTCAAAGGCAAGCTGGAGACTATTCAGCTCACCACTGGCACCAACGGCGATTACGATGTTTGGCGATCCGTTCTGCACAGCACCACCATGACACAGAAAACCAAGAACTCGTCCAAGCCTAAGACGACAAAGGTCGACCTCGGAGGCGCCAGCGTTGTCTTTGATACCGGTGCCTCTAGTATTTCGTTCCCCAACAGCAAGATTGAGGAGATCTACGAGTCCATTGGTATGAACTGGACGGCCATCATCAACGGCAAGCATATTCCTCTGTGTAGCGAGTTTACCAAGGACTGGTCCGTTTCGTTTGAAGTAGGCTTCTACGGTGAGACCAAGTTTCTCAACGTTACTGGTGATCAACTCGCTCTCCCAGGCTTTGCCAACAGAGCCGATGCTTGCTGGCCGCCTTTCGATAACGATGGTACAGATGGATTTGTCCTGATTGGTAAACGGTTCCTGAAGAACTTCTACACTATTTGGGACTATGGCGTCTTCCCTAAGGAGGCTGGCTTCAGCCAACCTAGTCTTTCCTTTGGCTACTTGAAGGATGGATACTAGAATTCCCATAGTCTTTGTTTGCGGTTGTTGAATTATTTAATCCTGCATACAACACCACCGCATCCATCCTGCATTGGCCAAGACAATGATGCTGAAATATAACTAAAAATATCCTTGATCAGATGTCTCACCCGCAAAAACGCCACCGCGATTAATGCCCTGCTGGATTATAATAAGAGGCGGTTATACTTATCTTTCCAAAATTCGTGACATTTGTAGGTGTCAAGGCCACAGGTACCGATAACCCACCGGCCTTCAGGCGGTGATATCTTTTGGTCATTGGTATCTGTCCGTGATAGTAGGGCTATCTGATTGCCGCTTCCTTGATGAATTTGGTTCAGCTTGCCGATCTCATGCATGTCTTGAAGCCAGCATTTGTATTACGTAGTCCATCAGAAGCTAACTTATGCAATTCGGCGCGCCCTGTGGATCTAGGCTGATGTTTTCTCAGAATGCTATTGGCACAACGAATGCAAAACAGTCTCTCAACAAATTATTTTGACATCTAGGATCCACAAAGGTAACTCAATTTCAAGCAATGTTTATCGCTGTACATAGTTCTTCCAGGTATTGATAAGCGTTTGCAGCGAATGAATTCCGCCATCTCAACAATATATTGACAGCCACAGCTGTTTTACACTTTGTGGTGACGACATGACATATCACGTCAGAGCAGAGATATATAAACCATGAGATATCCCCCTTTTGGTCATATTATCCTGCCGCTTCAATCACCACCAACCTCCTTATTTCGTATCTACCCTCCATATTTAAAGATTAAACAATGCCTCAGGTTTGCAGTCTACTGTTGCCCACGCTCCCCCTTCATCCTCTAATGCTCCAATAGATTGCCATCACATTCAACGATCCCGAAGCTTGGGAAGAAAACCAGTCAAAGGTCGACCAGTAAGTGCCAATTCTCCTGGTATTATGTCTGCCACTAGTGCTACCACTAACATGTACTAAGGATACTCGAAAAGTATACTGGAACGAGTGAATATCCTGCCACTAAAAGCCTTCCGCCTATTATTATTGGTGTAGAGTAAGATGAGCTCCAGTATTTTGTCGAGACAATCTAACGTGTTTGATAAGCATTGATGGAGAGGGCCTTGAAGAACTTAAGAAACTCGATGGAGTTGTAGTCAGGATGCCGGATGATGAGTAAATGAGATTGAGAATAAGGCCTAGAACTGTATCAAAGACCTACGTACTGGAACAAGACTTGAGTTCGGAAACGCTTCAAGTTACTGAGTGTTTCATCAAATCAGTGTTGAGAAAAGTTGGTCTTAGTGAATAATGACGTCTGATATAATCATAGTTTCAGCCCAACGGCACTATGACTCATGCACCACCAGCGTATCTTCCTTTGTTCAGCCACAGTCACAGTAGTATGAGTCCCCTGCAGAAATGTTAGTTCCAGCTATTACATTCGATAAGGTTACACTCACCTGGCTTTGAACAAGCCTCTCGAGCAGCCGACTCGGCCCCGCCCATAATCAGAAGACTTTCAATGCAATCATCGCAATTGTTGATGGCCATACAGTCCCTCTGACATTCCTGCTGAGCTCGTGTTGTGCATCCGGTAGTGCATTGTCCAGGCGGCTGGTTGAAACACTCGAGAACGCATAGCGATTGCTTGTCAGCAGCACAGTCGGTGTATGTGCCGTGTAGACAATTCGGGTTTGATCCCACTTCCCGAGGGCCATTGCATGCGTAAACAAGAGGAAGGAAAGCGACGAAAACGGTAGAGAACTGTAGATGTGAGTAACGAAAGATTGATCGTCTTTCTGGCTACTTACCTTCATGGCGATTCGTTTTAGTATTTAGAGTTGAGAGTAGTCTAAGGTGGGCTGTACCAATGAGAAAAATATTTCTCGATTGTATGTGACGAGACCTTTTAAGTCTATAGCAATTGAGAAGAATACGTCTGCCTGATTCCTTCTGATCCTTCATGACATCATGTACTATATCCGCATGTAGCTGAGATGGGGCTGCGGAACCAAATGAGCTGATAACTACTCCTGATCGACAAAGCTGAGAGACAATTCTCGCTAGTCAGCTTTCATAAGTGGTCAGTTGGCGGGATCTGCGAATCCTTCTCGATCCATCAGATAAAACTTGATCAGATAACGAGTTATATACTTACGAATACCTGAACTTGGTCAAGGATCAACAAAAAAAATCCCTAATTAGTCTACACTTGCACTCGAAGCGCCTTGGCAGGTCTCGCCAAGAACTCACATACACTAAAGCAAGTTTCGCATCCTTACGTGGACTTACGTTGGCTTTTCTACTGTCACCTGAGTTTTGATGCGTTGGCGTCGTTAAATGAAGATAAATAAAACATCATATTAAGCTATAAAAGAATATCTACTTGAGTTCAAACTGTTTTCGTCCCTCGTCACTAATACCCAATAATTTCACCTCAGCATTGGAATCCTCACTGACAACTGTTCTTTGATCTCCATGTGGCAGAACAACAACCAGTGTTTTCCAAGGTGCTTGAAAACCAGAACTCTCATCTTTTGAGAACTTGACCTTGATCTCAGACTCAGTAGCCGAGTAAGCAATAGTGTACGAAGAGATCTTGTTTTTGGTGGCTACAGTAGTACCATCATCTTCATACCACGTAGTCTCATGCCACTTTCCGTCTCGTGATGCCTTCTGAGGTGGGAAGATCTCAACAGCTCTGTAGTCATCAAGGGGCAAGTCTGCTACATTCTCCTTCTCACCGGGAGAGAGAACCTGGACATCTCGGCCAATAGCAATGGCGCGGCCAACCTTGCCTAAGACTGGAATACCAGCCCCGTGCCACTCGACATCGAGCTCAACCCATTGGCCGGCTTCGAGGTATTGGTATGGTGCATTGAGGTTCAGGTATCCCTCATCGTCATCTGAAGCCTTGGGCAGGTAGAACTTGACCTTGCTTGCTCCAGCCTCGAATACGCCTCCCACAAGCATCGAGTCACCAAGCCAGTACTGGTTCTCTCCATCAAGAAGATTCCAGACCTCTGGGTCAGACTCGTAACCCCATCCAATCCACCTTTGAGGTGGCAGGGCACTTTGATGACTCTCAAGTGACAAGGAGTAGATGTAAGGAATCATCGCGTAACGTCGCTTGATAGTCTTTCGGACGAGTTGGGTGATAGACGGATGCATCCAAGGCTCAATCACATCACCAATCGAGTTGTCATCGCCTGTCTTGAAGCAGTTGATGGCGAATCGAGGGGAGTAGATACCAAGCTGAACCCATCGAAGGAGAAGTTCAGGAGAGGGTTGAGGACCCTCGAAGCCACCAATGTCATGTCCGTAACATTGCATCAGGCATAGACCAGCTGTAAGAGAGAGCGCGGTCGATCCCCTCATACTATCCCAGCTTGTCGTGTTATCACCACTCCAAGAACTGCAAGCGTATCGATTTGTGCCGGCTGTAGAACTGCGCGTAAGCACAAAGGGGCGAGAGTCAGGGTTAACTGCAAGAAGAGCATCGTGGGATGCCTTTCCGTTGAGTTCCGTGTGCAGACTGCGACCCCAGAGACCGACTTGGGGGTGCTTCTCAAAGCCTTCGGGAACGTCGAGAATGCCCTTATCAACGTTGAGAGCGCATTGCCACTCATCATCGGGAATGGTGTACTCGTTGTTGTCATTCCACATACAATCAATACCCTCTTCTGCCAGCTTCTTGATACCGTTGTACCACCAGTTGTAGCCGGCATCAGAAGTGAAGTCGATGTGACCACCATCAGCTCTCTCACCACCTCCAGCACTCCAAAGCTTAGTGACAGCCGGTTCCTTGGTATGAGGGTCAACGAAGAGACCTCCAGCTTCCTTTAGCTTTTGGTACTCGGGATGACTGGAAACGAGATATGGCTTCACATTGGCGATGCAACGCATACCAAGTTTGTGAAACTCCTTGATCCAATCCTCAGGATCGGGGAAGCGGTGACGGTTCCAGGTAAAGACATGTCGATTCTTTGGTTCTTGCTCAGCAACGGTATATCCTGACGACATCTGATACGCTGAGCAAGGAATATCGTGCTCCTTCATCTTGTGTGCCAACTCGATCAAGGCTTGACCGGCAGGAGGACTGTCGAGCATAGAGTACTTCATGCCTCCAGAAAGGTAACCAAACGCCCAGCGAGGAACAAGGAGTGGATGACCCGCCAGCTGAGCATAAGTCTGTACAATATCCTTGAGAGTCTTGCCCGTGATAATGTACTCTTCCAGACCGCCAAAGTCCTGACGGTAGACTTTGTAGAAACCCCACATGCCATCCATCTCAGAGCCGATAGAATATTCACCTCTGGTATGGCTAGTGGAAAACATGGCTACACAGCCTTGAGGCGTGGCATTGATCAAGAGGGGAATGTTCTTGTAAAGAGGATCAGTGCGATGGACATCATACCCAAAGCTGTCAGTTGCAGACATCTGGAAACGGCGGCCAGACAGGTCCATCGGCGCAGCCTTTTCTCCCAGTCCAGCGTGAAAAGTCTTGCGATTATACAGGGTATAATGCGCAACACCATCGCCATTGACAGCATAAGATCTGTTGTCTAGGTCCTGAAGGATAGGTGGCTGTCCCTCAAAGCCCACCGAGAGAAGAGGAGTCTCTCCAGCGTAATCGACATTAGCGATCACATCCCCGATCTGAATTTTGGTGCCCTTGTCCGTCGAGTTGACTACCGGCTGAGCGCCGTCGAGCTTCGTCTCAGCGCGGGGAACGCTGGGGTGCGGTGGTAGAGGATGTGTAGGGGATGTGAAAGTCGTTCTGAAGACGTTTGGACGGACGGCTTCAAACTTGAACTCGAATGGGAGAGTGGCATCGTTGCAGCGTAGATGAACAGATGGCTTAGAAGTGTCCTTGCTGGAGGAGTCAATGGCCCATGATGAGGGGATGCGTTCACGTTGAGGCATGGTGAAAAGTGTTTGAGTAGAAACTCTTAGGCAGAATACTTTGAAACTGAATAATACAAATAAAATGAAAATAAAATTGGAGAGGGGATCATGTCTCTTTTAACCTTGTGCAATATGCATTCAATGCCGACCGCCGGCATGAGGATGGCCTCATTTCTCCCGAAGGCAAGCCTAGATCGGATGCATCTCAACTTTCTCCGGGTCTAGGTACGGAGAAATGCATTCAAGTCCGATCTTAACCCGCCGCGTGACGTGACTCAGTGTAAAACCTCTCACTTGGAGGTTTCGGAGATACTTCAAAAAGTCCGACCACTAGCCGAGAATCCCCACGGGGTAAAAAGCCTACTGCGACAGCCTGCTACGGTATTATTTTTGATGATCGTAAGTCAACCACCTCTGCAGACTTTCGAACTGACCTCTAAACGATCAATCTTAATTTTCTAGTCTTCTCATGGAGTGGAATATCTATATCAGATAACCTGATTGTCTGTATAGCATACACATATAGATAAGAGCTGCAAAAGCGAGCTCCACATGTCTGTCCCGAACCTATGAGGTGTCTAGAAAACGTAGCTCTGCCTGAGGCCCTAAGGCAATAACTCCAAACCAACCTTGATCCCCGCCCGCATATTTTGTAAATTAGAGTAGGAACTGAGTATCATGAGATGCATACCCAACATGAGTGTAGCCTCGTAAAAGCCCGCAAGCTGAGACGAACATGTCGCAAGTAAAGAACTCGGAGGAACATTCTCTGCAGATAACCTCTTCACGTGTTCGCAAAAAGAGAATACCGGTGAAGCCCTAGCACTATCTTGGATTGATTGTATCTGAAGTCGCTAACTGAACGTATAAAGAAAGCGTGTACTACTTGTCGTCAGAGTAAAGTACGTACACCATCTTGAGCTTCTCTGACTAGGAGTTTCTGACATCCCTACCAGGTCAAATGTGATGGTTCGCGGCCATGTTCACGGTGGACATCCTTCATACCGTAATTCCAACTAACTGTGCTAATGGTTTCCTCAGGTGTTGCCAGCTCCAAAAGACGTGTTATTTTGTTGAAAGACCCAAAGAGCCTCATGAAATGTTTGCCCTTCTCAGTGCCCTTGTTCTCACCGCAACGGGACTAACCAGTGCATTGTGTAGGAAGATTGAGGCTCTTCAAAAAGAGGTTGAGATTCTCAAGTCTCGATTACAGTCAACTATGATGGAATCCTCACCCACTGGTTATCTACCAGAGAGTGAACTCCAATTCGTCAGTGTGAATAACGATCGCACCACTGCTCAGAATGCAGGCCCGCATATACAAGCCAGGATCCCATCTCAACCAGCAGCGTCAATCATCACAAGTTCTCCAGATACTAACACATATGCTACAAGACAGCATGAACGATTGAGATCATCGTTTGAGACAGATTCAGTAGCTACGGCGACAACTGACTGTGGAATTGAACTTGCGAACGAAGAGGCACAGTTGTATTTCAACGCCTTCTTCTCAGGCTGTGACCGCTATGTTCCCGTCTTCGACCCAAGATATGACTCAATTCACGCGATACGCAGTCGAAGTTCCTTGCTCTTCATCACAATCTGTTCAGTTGGATGTCGTGTTCTCAACGGAACTGACTCCAGATGGCGAGCTCTCGCACTTCATACCCAACGCATGCTCAACGCTGCCATCGCCAATTCATCAATGGGGAGTCTTGAGACTGTACAAGCACTTCTCGTTCAAGCGTGTTATGCAGGTGAAAGAGCACTTCTCATAGCAATTGCTACCCGCATGGCGTTGGATCTTGGATTCCCCGGAGTGTACGACACGCTCATTGCCGAATCTGTGTTGGGTGAGATACAGTCCACTACCAGCGATCAAACTACCTCAGAGCACAACTCCATGCGCATGCGTAAAACTCGAGTTTGGCTGCATCTGTTGGTCATGAGCTATATCCTGCACGTGGATGCCGGTGGGATGCCAACTTTCAAGTTTAGAGGTGCCTCGCGCAGATGTAGAGTTTTACTACAGAGTCCCTTGGCTACAGGAATGGACCATTATCTATTCGCTCAAGTGGAACTCAACGTTCTTCGCGCCAAGATATACGCTTCATTGCCCCAACGGGCTCATCTCAGTGACGAGGAGATTCTGGATTTGGTCAAAGACGCTAAACTTGACATTGATGTCTGGTTCCAGGATTGGATACGCATATCACAACCACATCATGAATCCATGCCATGGTTCGTTCCAAACTTATCCGTACAGCGCTGCTGGGCCGATAACACGGCTCTTTGTCGTGCTGTAAGGGCTGCAGGCGTCGAGAATGTGAACGTCATGTCGCCAACCCAGAAAAACATCTTATCAATGACCAAAGCATCGCTGCAACAACACCTCGACATCATCATTCAAGAGCCCAGAGTTTATCTCAAAAGCATCCGTTATGCCATGGACTTTGTCTGGGCCAAAAACACTTTCTGCTGCTTGCTTCTTCTTAAATTATCTGCTCTGCTCCCCAACAATAATATGCAGTCTGAAGAACTCAGTAATGAGCTTGTGATCAAAGCTAGTGTTTTATTACACGAGCTTGAGCTGGTGGCCTCGGTAGGACAGAAAGATGACACGCGATCAAATACAAGTGTTCTATATCTACAGCTCTTGAGAATGAGCATTCAGAAGTATAAGCGGTGGTTAGGACAAGACCAAGAAGGTTCTCGAGAGGATGAAACACCAGCTATTCCGACCCAGTCAAGGAATTTCGACCTGCATCGTCCTGGACAGAATGAACTTGAATCATTCGTGCCAGATCAGTTTGTCTTTGAATGGGACTTTCCAGGTCTTACTTTATTCTCCTCGCCAATTCATGAGACAACTTGGTTCAATGAACTCTTTGCTGCTGGAGCAAACGAGTTTGGGGAAAATGGTAGTAGTATTAATTGGGCACTGATAGACTTTTCTATGTGAGATAGTGTAACCAATATCTATGATCCAAACTCTTATTCTCTACTGTCATATGTGATATTTAAAACATGCCATTATACGTTGTAGTTGCCTCGGCGGGGTAATTTGTCAATTCAATCAACTGTTCCACGGCAGTTATCATATCATGTTTTCGGCCTCTCTCTGCATTGACATGGTTCATCAGAATGCAACGCTGCATCCACACTTGTCAAAAACCCTGCTTATCCGCGAATCAAAAAGAGCATAAAACTCAGTGACTCCACGTTAGTTGGTCACTGCGACTTTGACGTGTCAACCTATTTGCAACCGAAGCAGGGGCCCCTGGCTGCTTCATGAACTCAAAGCACCTGTCACTTTTTTTTTCGACCGCTTCAATTTCTCTTTCCGTTTTCCGTTTTTCCTTTTTCTTCCCTTCTTGCAACATACTTGAAACTTGAACATAGTAATTGAGTTGAGTTTCAAAGACCCACAATGTGCACGTCAGATAATCAGCCGCTCGTGGCCGATGAGAACGTGAGGTATTTGTTATTGCGTGCCAATGCGTGAACTGACTCGCTACACTTGTTAGGTCCTCGACGACCGAGATTCAGGACATGAAGAGGTATTAAAATGATCTCGAAGGACGACTCTCAAGTCAGATTGCCGAGCTGACAACCTTTCCTTACCATTGCTAGGATATACAATCCTCCACCCAAAGCATCAGTAGTAGCATTCTTCAATACCGTCAAGAGAATGGACGAACCTACCATGGATATAAAGATGGCAGTGAGTGAAATGCCTCATTTTAAGTTGACCAACGTTAACTAGACAGAATACAACGTTCCAAATGATGAAGAGGAGAACGAGCGACTAGGTATGGAATAACCTCACTTTTGGTTAGCACTCTGATACTAAAGAATCAAGATCTTCAGCATGCTCTCTTCCTTCGGACTTTTGATGATAGACTGGGCTTTGCTCCACCCAACGACCCCGAAGTCAACGTCAAGCATGTTCTTGATGTAGGCACTGGCACTGGAATTTGGGTCATGGATTTTGCCGATGACCATCCAGGAGCCGAGGTACGTCAACCCTGCTTTCTTTTACATATAAATAACTTATTAATGGTCAGAACAGGTCACAGGAATCGATCTTTCTCCTATCCAACCAAGCTTGTAGGTGTACATAAAACACTTGCTCCTGGAAACCAACTAACAGTATTAGTGTGCCGCCAAACGTTCGATTCATCATTGATGATATTGAAGAGGAATGGCAGTACTCCAACTTGTTTGACTACATCCATAGCCGGATGATGAACTCGAGTGTAGACAACTGGGAAAGCTATGCCACCAAGATTTTCGAGTGAGACTTTCTAAGTATCCAGAATCAAGGCTCTTAACGCTGACAGGAAATGTGAATAGCAATCTAGAGCCGGGCGGTTACGTCGAGCTACAAGAAATCGACATCTTTGTCAACTCCGATGACAGCACCCTGACAGAGGAGCACAATCTAGCGAGGTGGGCCCAGCTTCTGTACGACGCGTCCGTCAAGTTAGGTCGACCATACTTCAACCCAGGCAACCTCAAGGACGTTCTCACAAAGGTTGGCTTTGAGGATGTGACTGAGATGAAGTTCAAATGGCCTACAAATAAGTGGCCTAAAGACAAGAAGCACAAGGAGCTTGGAGTTTGGAACAATGAAAATGCGAACTACTTCCTTGAGACAGTGGCCATCGCGCCGCTGACCCGGGCTCACGGTTGGTCAAAGGAAGAAGTCACTGTTTTCATTGCCCAAGCCAGAAAGGAACTGAATGACCCGAAGATTCATGCTTACTGGCCGATGTAAGTCTATCATTGTCGCGACAGGTTATGGATGCGCTAACAGTATACTAGTATCTCGGTATATGGACGGAAGCCATCAAAGTGAAGTTGATATCTTTGCATACAAATGCTTGTATATAGGCTATATTAGTTCGAGGTACTTTGTGACACTCGTAGTCTGTAAATAGCTGCTATTATTTGAGTCTACGCCTATTCCATCAGTATTTGTATTTTGAGGTATCAGTTCATAGTCCGAGAGAATCTTCTTCATATGTAGTCACACTCGACCCACAAAGGATTCTGATGGAATGAGGGGGGATGAAGTGTTAGTATAGTCCGGTTCTCCACCTATTCAAGTTGTTTAACCCCGTCCATGAGACTATTTGATCGAGTCCAACTCCTGACCGACTCAGTAAAGGCTGGGATACAGAATTAATTTGCCTGTCAATAATTAGTAATTTTGCAAGCCTTTAAAGCGCTTATATGGAAAGTTAGATTTAAAATTTACAAGGCTTGCTTGGTACAGAATAAAGAAAGAAATGATTATTAGTTAATAGCTGTATGGCTATTATGTTATATAAGAATAATTAGTTATTAAATAAGTGCAGTGCTAAAATAATTAGAATCTTAAAAGAATTTGCTAATTTCCAGCAGTATACATAAACCAAAATGCCAGGAGTCTTGGGTTGAAATCCTCGGTTGAGGCTTGTATGAATGCCAATAAGTGTTTGTTATCTTGAACCTTATTTAATTGATAGCTTAACGAGATAGATACATATGGCATATTTAAAGAGACATCTCTTTTTAATCTTGGGCATAATATAGGATTTTATGTACATGTATTATTCTGTGACCTTGCTTGAAACAAGAATGGCGAAGATACCTCTGACTACCAATAACTGACTTGGAACAACCCGCTGAATCATCCAAACCCTGGAGTTTCTTCTTTTACCCTTCCGAGGACTGACTGAACCTCAGCGCATTCAGAGCGCCTCTTACTTTCGGTCGGCAAGGCTACCGAACTTGCGGGTAACAACCCTGGCTGGCTGAATGCCCTAAATTCCTCCAGCACTCTCACTACGTTGTCAAAGCCATGATACTCAGCTGCCGCTAATGCACTACCCCATTTACCACTTTGGGCGTTCACGTCGGCTCCGTACTTTATCAGCTTGACCACCACATCCTCATGACCAAAGCTCGCAGCAACTTGGAGAGCGGTTCCGAAGTAACCCGCCTCAGCGTTGACATTCGCACCAAATCTGAGGAGGATGTTAACTGTGCCTTTCGCTCCAGACGCTGAGGCTGCATGCAGAGCTGTTCTATAGTATCCTCTTACGAGGTTCACTGCTGAGCCTTTGCGTATAAGGTGCTTCACGATCTTGGTTTTACCCTTAAATGCAGAAACGGCAAGAGGTAATGCTCTCATCTATAGCTGGCCGAACTATAATTAAAAAGTCTGACGTTTAGTGGGTAATCTACCCCTTCGCAATCCGGCTTCCTGTCTGTTCCCTCTAGCCCCAAAAGCATGTCTCCTATCCCGAGTCGCGTGTCTTAGCCGTCGGGTAAAGAGTGCCTTCACTTCCATGCCCCGAATAAATAAGTCATGGCAATAAAAGGGCTCTTCAATGCATGCCGGACTGTATATCCGATTTTCAATTATCTGCTCGCCATCCAAAGCAATAAACGAGCCTGCATGTTTGGCAGTTGCTCATCCAAACACGCGATTTCCCGGCAGGTTTGTCACATCTTTTTCTTAAGCCTATCAACGCCACTTTAACGTTTAGAGATTACCAATGCTAAACCTTGTTTAAAAAGCGGGATATCATCTCTTATTGTTCTACACCGACAAGGATATTTCTGACGTGACTCCGGGATCAAGATCTTCAAAAGAAGGATTCCTTTCACCATTCGTTATGCTCGCGGTAAGTAGGGCCGTAAGCATTGGTTGGGTTCTAGTGAACAACAATTCCAATTACAGGCTCGAACTACGTAGAGTGGAAGAGATGAGGGAGCGATGCTGGAATGGATAAGTAGCACGTTGCTCATAATCACATCTCCTCACTGGGTCCGTGTTACATAGCACGAGGTGCTTTGTATCTGCGCGACAAAGACATGGAAAGGCAAAGATGACCGGGAATACTGAATTACTACCTAGTAATATGAATAAAACTAAGCAGTGTCTAGAGTAATAGGCCGTTTTCTGTATCGTCCACAAGTATCAACTACACAGGGGTATAACCCCCGAAAAGGTCGCCGCAATAGATTAGCGGTAAGCTCCCTGTGGCGCTTAGGCAGCGACTCCAACGGGCTTCTGGCAAATAGCGCCAAGGTCGAGCTATCGTCTTGTCAGAAATCTTTTCATGGTCAAAATCGATTGGGGTCAACTTACAACCTCAGCAGCGCCACAGCAGCGAGCGCGCTGGCCAGACTTGGCACAAATAGCCTGGAAGTGCTTGGCATCCTTAGGAGTCTCGACGGCTGTGATGTTGTTAGAAAGACAGGGAATTTACTTATACGAGGCATTGTATGGAACTTACGAGAGCGGCAGTCAACGGAGAGGACGCCGACGAGATCGACACCACAGCACTGAGGGTTACCAAAAAGACCACCGTCAGGGCAGGCATCGTAGCCAGGGGCGGTAGCAGGCATAGCATAGGCAGTGCCAGCGAGGAAGAGAGAGACGATAGCGTAGAACTGCATGATTGCGGCGTTGAAAGAGTTGGGTTGTGTAGAAGATAGTGATCTAGGTTGTACTGTTTGGATACTGAGTGATGATGATGAGAACTGTTGTAAGTCGGAGGAAGACGGGGTTTTTATAGCAGAAGATGCTTGAGAGTTGTAGGACATGTCATCTCTCTTGGTATTCGAGATACCTTCTTCCAACCTGCCCTTCCCAACAATCCTGAACCTCACCACATTGGTTTCTCTTTCCGGCGACTCCAACGCCTAATCTTGAAGTTTGGAATGTTTTTCAGCTTTGCATATCCTATCTTGTCGCAGGGATATGGACCGCGTGCTTGATATGGTCTGCCGGACTGTTACGCCACTCGACGTTAGCTTGATGATTTGCAGATCTTCATATCCTAATGTCTAAAAAGTGATCTACCCCAGAGTATTGAATTTTCAGCAAATATCGAATATACACAATTCTTTATGTTGTCAAGTACGTGGTATCTTTTTTAGAATTGCTGTTCTAGTTAGTTTGTGAAATTAATCAGATTGTAGTCATGAACCGTTAACCATCTGCCGGACGATCTCGAACCAGATTGGATATCCCTGTTCAAATCATTAAATCAGAATAGATAATAACAAAACAACTCATGCATTCATCCAATAGAGGTAAATGCAAGAAATGGCCCTTGGATTGAGTTTCGGAGGTAGCTGCCACAAACCATAGATTGCGGAAGTGCAAGGGACATATTATGAGTCAGGTATCACTTACACGTTGACAGCTGACTATCGGCCTTACGCAACTGCCGTGCCCATGTCTTGAACAAAACGTGGAACCAACCCATCGATTCAGTGTCTCATATGTCGAAGAATAGTTGGCGATCTCTACTTATTCCAACATGAAATCCCTGCATATGTCTCATTTAGTGCCTATGAACAATTACCAACAAAGCTGAAATAAATGCTAAGTCAAATCAAACATCAGATCACCGTCATAATTCCCGCAATAGGCAATACTACTAAGCAAATTGGATTAAATTCCTAAACTATTACAAAATTATGTCTGAGAACGTAAATTTATTATCTCCCATAAAACAAGCGGTCAAGCTCGGACTTAAGCCCCCGAGCGAAGCCCGTAATAATTAAAATCTCAACAAGAATTACCCCCAGCTCGATGTATCACAGATAACATAACTCAACAAATAAGACCATACAAACTGCATCTACAAAGGAATTCCCAGGAAGATGAACCCAAGCCCAAAGATACCCAGAATGCCCAGTTCTCCGTAAGAGGTTCTAGCAGCAGCAGCAGTGACCACTGATGGTTCTCCATGCGCCGAGCCGTCAGTAGCAGTAGCAACGGGTTTCACTGCCGAGGGCTCGGAAGACACAGAAGTGGCCATAGATGCAGGGGGCTGAGAGGCTTTACCAGGAAAACCGCAAGTGGTGCACGCAGAGGAATCCGGGTGGGCTGGTGGCTCTTCGTCTATACCCTTGGAAGGCTTAGGGGCTCTAGGAGGAGAGACAGAAGGATGCTTGGGACTGGCACATGTGGTGCATTCTTCCGTAGGACGCGGCTTGACGGATGAGTCAGATCCCACGGACTTCAGTGGCACCGAATCCTTGCCAGAAGGTCCCCCATTGGCGTGGCATGAATCACAGTGCTCAGGTTCAGGTTTGGGCTCCCCATTGTTGTCCTTGCTCTTGCCAGGGGAGCCAGAGCCAGAGCCCCCGGTCGGGGTAGCCTCGACGCAAGGCACAGTGAGCGTTGCAGTGATAGGTTCAGAACCGCAAGAGTTGCAAACAGTGACAGTTGAGGTAAAGCCAGGTGGAACTCCAGTGCGAGGGAGACACGCTGTCTGCTTGCAAGCCTCAGTGATGGTGTAGGTGTGCAGACGCAGACCCGTGGAGCAAAACTCATGAAACTCAGCGGTATACACGGTACTTGCTCCATGACTACCACCTGGAGCATCGCCAGACCAAGTACTGGTTTGCCCAACTATGGTGGTGGTAACAGTGGGAAAGGCTCTGGTTGAGGTAACGCAGGAGGTCGTCTCTGCGTTAACTGAAAGACCGGCAGCCAAGAGGAAAGGGATGAGTGATTTGAAGGTGTTCATTTTGAAGCGAGTGGATAAGCGAGTGACGATGATAAGTTTGAACAAGACGTGGACTGAAACGAGTGAAAATTGTCAAATGACTTTGATGTTGGAACAACGGAAAATACCTTTTGTCTAAAGGATTATATATCAATCATCTATTAATGAGAACTTTCTCTAAAATTACTTCCGCATCCACATGCCTCACGACGTCGCAAAAGAAATGTCGTTATCGCCGAGTTTGAAACCAAACATGCGCAGTCCAGCTGAAGCAAAAGTATATCCTTGTTTATCAGACCGAACGAGGCAACTTGATATCTTGCCTTGCATTACATGTCGCACCTTGAGGCTGTTTCGGGCATTTGATCGACGGCTAAAATATCCGAAGGGAGCCCGCTTACCGGAGAAAAGGTAAGACACCGATGTTGTCGTCGGATGTCAAGAAACAAAGTAATGCCACGGAAGCTGAAAACTTCATCTTGGTTGTAACTCTTGTCATGGGATTCGTGTCAAGCATTTCTAAACTCGAACATAATAATTTGCTGAGTTATTTGAGGTGTAATTCAGGAGAAAGGTATGTCTATCCTTGGCCTGGGGAAGTATATACAGCTCCTCCTCAACCCAGGTTGAACACAGATCACTCCAATCTCAACATCTTCAAAGTAATTTTCTTGTTACACTCGTTTATTTCAAATCACTCGCTTATAACTCTTTTCCAGAACATCTACAACACTTTCGTTCACCATGAAGTCTAAGCTTACTATGGCAACTGCACTTTTAGCGCAGACTGTTCGTGGTCTTTCCCAAGCATCTGCTGACCCTCTTTGCTCTACCATCATCAATCTTCAGCCGATAGAATATGAGTTTCAGCAGCCTATTCTTATTGACTCGTTCTTTCCGGCCAACACTGACATTGTAATCGATGATGACCTTGTCGTCCATGTCACCAATGCTCCTACGTCTCTCAGCACTGTCCTGACAGATGTCTCGAGAAGCTTGACAACACTGACCAGGTTTGTTTACAACTGCCTAGAAGTTGGCCTAGAACCATACTAATTGTTGTTGAGTAGTGCCGTCAACGGAAACCCCCCCGACGGAGGTTTCATCACGTTTACCGTGCCGGCGGATCCTCGTGATATTGGAAACCATCCAGTCACCAAGACCTATCCTGCAACTGAGCCTGGTCAGCCCGGCTTTGTCATCATTCAGGTGCCAACTTCTCCTCCCCGGGCTGATGTCGCTACTTCTTCAGTTCCATATGACACGATCACTACCACTGGTGATTTCCCTTCACTCACTGGGCCAGCCACAAAGACTATCACTCCAAATGGGCCAGGACAAACGGGCAGTGTAATTGTTCAGGTGCCAAACACCAAGCCTGATGGTTCTTCAGCATCTTATGTCACAATCACCTCTTCAGGAGACCTTTCTCCCACTGATAATCCTCTGACAAGCACCATCTCACCCAGTGGCACGAAGGAACCCGGGACGGTCATTGTCGTCGTACCAAGCTCTCAAGTCCCATCCAACAGTGGTATTAGCGTATCCTCTGTGCCATATGTCACTATAACTACCACTGGTAGCCTTAACCCTACAGATGATGCCACCACAAAGACGGTTTCCCCCACTGGGTCATCAGGTTCAGGCACTGTTATTGTCGAAGTCCCACCATCCAGCTCCCCGAACGTTATCTCGAATACGCCCTCTAACCCCATCTCGTTTGTAACCCTTACTGTCACTGGCGACGATGGTGACGGCGATACTTCTACAACATCCGTCCTTCCAACTGCAAGCGACGGAACGGGAACTGTGATTGTCGAGGTCCCCCCTCCGACTAACAGCCCTTCATCTACAAGTCCTAGTGATAGCAGTTCTGAAAACATTAACAACCCTTCATCTACAGTCCCCGGGGACAGCAGTTCTGAGAACACCAATCCTCCAGCAACAAGCAGCCCTGCTTCTCAGGAGCCAAGTGATACCTCTATCCCATCCAGCACCAATGGTGACAACGAGACGACATCTGGCCTCGTCGAAACCTCGGCCTCTAGCCCTAGCCAGTCCGCCACTGATGGTAACCTTCCAACCTCTTCTGCTAGCGAGCCAGCAGGCAGTTCAGAGACATCAGAAGATACACAGTCTGCGACAACTTCCAGCCCCGCGTCTGAGACATCAGAAGATACACAATCTGTGACACCATCCAGCCCCGCGTCTGAGACATCGGGTGATTCAGCCACCTCCACTGAGCCACTTGCTCCGTCATCGACTTCTTCACCTAACGTCGAGACCGGTACCACTACTAGCCCAGCCTCATCTGATGAAACCACGCAGATTAGTTCCACCACAGAGTCTGCCCCCAGCTCAACCTCGACCGACGAGACCGCGGGTTACGACCCTTGCCCCGACAGTCTCTACGGAAACCCCCAGTGTTGCTCCGTTGATGTTCTTGGTGTGGCAGACATTGAGTGTGATTCACGTATGTGTCAACTTCATTTCACAACAAAGATCATAACTGACGTGATTGACAGCCACCGAGTCCCCAACCGATGCAGATTCATTCGCCCAGATTTGTGCAGCCAGCGGCCAACGTGCTCGATGCTGTGTTCTCCCTGTGGTAAGTCTTAGCATTGGATAAGAAATTATTGACTACTAACATATTTCGTTCTACAGCTTGGCCAAGCCCTTGTTTGTATGACGCCTGTAGGTGTCGCCAACTAGACTTGTTGCTCTATAAGGCTCAAGGTACAATTTCAAATGGTGATATACATCCTTCTTGGGAAGGACACTAGACTTAATTAACGAGGGTATCGGGATGCATCATCAACTTGGTCACCATCATCCGTCTTTTGTTACCAGTAGTTAGCTGTATTTACTTTCGAAGCGATGATAAGGAGGGGAAGTCTAGTTCTGCTGACTGAGGAGTTCTTTTATGCCTAAACATTATTTTTAATACTTATTACTATTTGTCATGATTATGTATTTGTTATATTGTGTTACCTTGGCTGTGCATCCCTACTGTACGCGGACAAGTGGAAAATCGGATGATGTTCATACAATCGTGTTTTCTAAATTAGGCATGCCGCCTGGGCTAGCTCACGCCACCCAGGCTTGTTTGATTGACTACTGCTAAGAAAAAGCACTTTCGCCGCCTAGGTAATATGCCCTGATTGAACAGCCTGACACTCCGGCGGCTCACAAACCAGAACCCAGCAAACAATATCGAATCACATCCATCAGATGAAGCCACGTTGACGAATCAAGACGCTCTCAGTTATCAGAGCCGTCCTATAATGAACAAGTTTCACCATTCCTGTGCGCTTCGTTGGCAATGGCTCAAGCGTCAGCCTTGGCTTCAACGTGATAGACGTCATCAACAGCAACGCTTCCACGGCGCAGGTCATTGCGATCCTGTACTGCACGGGCCTCTTCCTCTCTCTCCTCTTGGGTCATTTCCGGTCCTACAAGAAGGAACAAGAAGACGTATGCCCAGACAGCGCCCATGAAGATGGCGATAACTTTGCCGTAGTCGAATCGCTTGGCTCCTTCAGGGCCAGGGGCAAGGGGATATCGTTCTCCAATGATGGCTTGAATCGTCGCTGAGCCCGCCGAGGCCAAGTTTCCAAGCTGATATGTCAGACCCACAACAGTCGCGCGTAGAGCAACAGGTGAAAGCTCCATCAAGTGAATTGGGATTGGGCCCCAGACACCACCGACGAAGACCTGCTCAAAGTATGCACTAGCGACAAGGACCATGCTGCGTGGGAGGATGTATGCAGGGACGAGCGCGCCACCCAAAATGCAAGCTGCCAGCATAGTGGGACGCCGACCCAGGAACGTGCTGAGGTATCCAAGGATAGTACCGCCCGTAATGGATCCCAACTGGCCAACTACCGAGATGACTGTCACCTGCGAGGGGTTGAGCTCTGCCTGGTTCTTCAAGAACGTGGGGAAGAAATCTTGACTGCCGTGGGAGCATGAGTTGAATCCAGCCATCAAAAAGACCATGTAAATCAAGAGGAACCAGTTCTCTTTGATTGTTCGTCCGGCGTCTTTGATAAAGACGAAAACGCTGGTGTGATCTTCAGCTGGTCGTTCTTGGACGGCTCCATCTCCTTGAGTGGATGCTGCTTGTCGTGCGGCACGCTCAGCTTTGACAGAGAGGAAGTGATCAGTCTCGGGCATCGCAAGTCGGAAAGCTATAAGGAACACAGGCGGTACGGCAGCAAACCAAAAAAGGCTCCTCCAGCCATGGCTCGTAGTAGGCACCAGAGCCCGATAGAACACGGCAGCGAACAGGTAACCAGTCGAGTAACCATTCTGATAGAGACCGGACAGAACTCCTCGTGCATCGTAAGGTAAATCGGCCATAGCAGTGCTGGCAGCGGGACCATACATTCCTAAGTCTTGTTCAGCGATTGTCAAATGACGAAAGAGAGCATATGCTGGTCTTACCGCCCATCGCAATACCATAGAGTGATCTAACAGCCAAGAATTGCGGCAATGTTTGACAAAATCCAGAACCCAATTCAAGGATGACGAATAGGAGCAATACCAAGATCATTGGCCATTTGCAGCCATAATGATCGGCCAGGGATCCAAACGTGAGAGCGCCGACCGATCGCAACATAAGGGAGACCGTGATGCCCTAGATATCATGAAGGATCAGCGCGGGTACTTAAGACACGGGATGAACTGGAGGTAGAATTACCCAAGATACTTCGGAGTTGGACACCCCAAAGTCCTTTGCAATTTCCGTGAGGGAAAGTCTGTAATTGTATTAGATATGAACGGGCTTGAAAGGAAAATGCATATCGTACGAGACAGTGAAACTAGGTTTTAATTAGTCAATTTCCTCAAGGTCGAATGATCATCTTCTTACAAGTCAACAGCATCCCAGACCCAGCAAGAGAAGCCGCAGGCGAACATCAACCATTGGTGTTTGTTTAGCTGGCGCAAAACAGCGATGGGATTGTCCATTCGGGCCTGCTTTCTCGGTTAGTGCTTCCATCATCATAGAGATGGCTGACAGGTGGATATTTACCCTTGGAGGTTTCAAGCTAGAAAAACGCGTTGCGAAATATCTCCCAATTTGGTTGGGGGAGTAGAACCACCCAGCTGCCATGTGGTTTCTCATCTTGCCGGCTCGTGACGATGAAGCAGAAGGAAAAAAAAGCTTGGTAAGAAACCGTTGTTGACAATGATAGTGAGGCAAGTGTTTGGCTAGAAGACAGGTCAAACAGCCATTATATAGCGTTCGTAAAGACCAAGAACTCCATGTCAATGAAGCTAAGGCTCAAGCGTCTATTGACCCGCCAGGGGTTATTCTGGGGAGGTGCGGCTAATTTTGGGGAACCTTAGTGTCGCGCGTGCATAGTCGGTAAATTGAAAACAGCCTTCGTGGTGTGTGCTTCGGCTAAAAGGAGTCGGTTAATTTGTTGCGACCAATAACTTTAGCTCACGAATTACCCTGAAACCAATAACGCCGACTTCATCGGTCCCGCGTGCACATCGTCAGCAAGTTGGACAAATGGAAGATACTTTGAAAACAAAGCAACATTATCCGTACGGTAGGTATTTAATGGCAAGATCTTTGACTAAATCTTATCGGCAACGACCACTCCGTTCAGAAATTTTCGCGCATTTGCCTTGCCCTCTCCTTTGATATCCAGATTTACAAAGACATGGCTGGGACTCATTCGAAGACTGGCATGTTGCCACCATCTGATGTTTCATTAACTACGATACCAATAGCCGGCCTCCTTGTTGATGTCTATGGCCTGGACCAGCTACCCTCCGGGGTTCCCATCACCTGTCTTTGGCTACTACATCCGCGGACGTACACGAAAGCCCAGATGCAAGGTATTGCTTTCCAGACGGTATCTGCGTGGAAAAGGCATGATTCTGCCTTGACCCAGGAGCGTGGTCTCCTTGCGCTGGCCTTTGATATGCCCAACCATGGCAGTCGAATGGTAAGTGAGAAAGGAAACAAGGCGTGGGACCAGGGCAATACGACCCATGCCATGGATATGCTTGGGATGATCAAGCGAGCAGGACAAGACCTTACCGTATTGCTAGACTTGATTGAAGGATATATAATGCGGGGACCTGTGGAGAGGCATATATCCTTGGGATGGAGTCTGGGTGGCCACGTCTCTTGGGGAGCGTGGTGCTCCGAACAGCGGATTGATGCAGCTGTGGTTATGTTGGGATGCCCAGACTTCCTCGGTTAGTAGACTCCAAGTCAACGTGAATGATATGATTGCTCATGTATATCAGGCCTCATGAGGTATAGGGGGAAAATGTCTGACCTTACACCCTCTGAGTCTTGTGCTGGGAGCAGATATTTTCCCATAAACCTCCGACAAGCATGTCTCTCCCACGACCCTAAAAGCATTTTCTTCAATCACCGACCCGTCCCGGCTCTTCCACTGTCTTCGAACGAACAAGGTCGACTGCGTCCAATACTAGACAGGCGCATACGCGGCAAGGATTTGCTTGTCTGCGCAGGAGCCACAGACTCTTTGGTACCCTGGGAGGTTGGTGAGCCACTTCTGGACGTCTTGAAGGACGCTGTGGCGGAGACTGGATGGTATTCACATAACGGCGTTGCTATTGAAGAGCGAATTTATGATGGATTAGGTCATGAACTGAGTGATAAGATGATCCAAGATGTGGTTAGTTGGGTAGTGAAGACAGTGGCACAAGGTCCAAAGAAAGATATGGGAAACTCTGCGAAGCTTTAGCATTATTTCTAAAGAAAAGGATTCTATATATAAGCCTAACTCTGTTATCCCTACTGTCATCAACATACGAAATTAAATAAAAATATAGATAAAAATCAGAAGTAAAGTATCTAATACTTGGCATAGTAATTTTTAGAGAGCCACAGTATCCCTCAACGACCTGCAACTGCGGCTCCGATATAACATCATATGGATCCGCGTCTTAAGCATATAACACCGGAATAACGGAGCCTCATGAGAACGTTCTTATCTCGTGCACGTCCCGCCGAGATAGATTTGGTTCTAACCAAGGAAGATAAGCAAGCGATTCAGGAGAATACAGTAACCGAGGATGTCTGAATATTATCAGCATGTGTCGACGCCTTAGCTAGTTTAAGAATCAATGCCCTATGCTGGCATTCTATCTGCAACTTGTTTAACTAGCTGTCAAAGAAAAAGTCCAAGCGTTTATTGCCCTGGTCGTTAGTATTATTAAGATAATCCGCCTTTTCGTGGGCAGTCATACTATCCCATTTGCTCCTCTTAGACTTGTTTCGATAGGTGTAATAGCCTTTGGCAAAAGCATATGCAAAAATGGTTCCCACTGTGATACCAATCAAGTCCTTGTTTCCGCGATGATAGAGCGGCTTGTCATCCTCCCGATAAATGTTGGACGACGCAATGCCTGACAATTGGATAGTGATGTTATATAAAGCCGCACTAATGGCTCGGGTTCGGACTGAGTTCGAGAGTCTGGAGCACCAGCCAACTTGAGCTGCATGGACGGAGGGTTGGCCGATGATCAGGAATGCCAAAACGTATTGGGCCCAATGCGATAAACTCTGGACGGAGGTATACTCGATAATGAGCAATGGAAGAACCCAAAGCTGGGTGAGTAGACCAAACAAGGCGATTTGGTGGAACTTCTCAGTAAGAAAGGTAACCCAGAGCATGTTGATGGCAGCAAAGACTGTAGCAGGGATTGCCAAA
Source organism: Fusarium sp. NRRL 53497 (assembly GCA_013184445.1). Taxonomy (NCBI): domain Eukaryota; kingdom Fungi; phylum Ascomycota; class Sordariomycetes; order Hypocreales; family Nectriaceae; genus Fusarium; species Fusarium sp. NRRL 53497. Next base: position 150,087 of record JABCJZ010000216.1, read on the forward strand.
AGTGTAGTGTTGAAAGTACTGAAGCCCAGAGCTCGAAGCGATAATGTAAGGTAAGTTTTAGGAGGTGACGTAGGAATCTCAAACAGTATGCCAATAGCGTACACAGGCCAGAGGTCATAGTCTTTGAGACTCTTCCAAAGCATTCCTAACGTAATTGGTTCTCGGTTATGCATACCGCTCTTAGATGGATCATCGCGAAGAACACGATTGACTATGATCTTCTCTTCGCGCTCGGTATAGTAGCCGGAGGGATTCCACCACGTCTTGGTCTGGGTAGGTCCAGGAACAAGGAAGAGGAAACTGAGAACGCCAACTACCAAACTGACTAGAGCTTCCAAAAGAAACAGCCAACGCCAGCCTTCTCTGCCAGCGACACCGCGCATGTGTAGGATGCCGTATGCCATGAAAGAGGCAACGACGCCAGACATGGAGTCAACAAACCAGAAGAGGGCAAGACGGATGGGCATCTCGGTCTTTTTATAGAAATAAGAGAGATAGAGAATCGAGTCTGGGATAAAGCCGCCCATAAACAAGCCAATAAAGAAACGGCATGCAAAGAAACCTGCACGGTTGTGCATGAAGAATTGCCCGCCGGACGCTAAACTCCAGAGGATGATTTGAACAGGGATCCAACGATCGGGACCAAGACGCTTGCCAATCATCTGGGAAGGAATTTCGGCAATGAGAAACCCGATGCGATACATGTTTTGTGCGTTGTTGAAGTCGTTGGTATTCAGTTTGAGATCGTCGAGCAGATTATCAGCCGCTGCGTTGCCAAGATTACCTCGATCAATATTAAGACCGAAGAACATGACGAGGATCCAGATAAAGATCTTCAAGTCCGTCTTGCGTCGAACGGCGTACTCTTCGCGATAAGTCCATCTTTCGTTTGGGTCAAAGCGATGGAAGTTCTCATACTCTGGCGGCGGCTGATAGAATGGTACCAGGTGAGGATCGTCAAAGACACTTCGCTCGGTGGCGATAGCGTCGAGATCGGCAGGTTTGTTGCGACGAGTGAGGGCTTCCCAGACGCCGATGTTTCTGCTGGTGTCTTGGGGTTCCACCAAATCGGTCGGCTCATCCTTAGGAGAATTGACTTCAAAGGACGGTGCCTTGGCGTCGATGTCTTGGACAATATGATTAGGGCTAGTCATTCTGGGCAGTAGAGGGCCAAATGTCCCTGAAAGTATTTGAGAGTTCAGAACTTATAGAAATGAGCTTGATGCTTCTATATTTCGAAGAGCGACAGTTATCCCTCTTATAAGCAAATATCTTTGTGTTAACACTTCAATAACTTGACTTATACCCATAGCGCAATACTCTGCGCAAAGGTCAAGAGTCTCCAACGTGCTGGTGTGTGCGGATGGTGTGACCAGTCAAAGCGGCCCTATTAACCTTGTCAATGCGCGACCGACGCCCCAGTTTGAGAGATAACCATCAATTCAAGCCTAAAGCCCTCTGCGACTCGGCACCGATGATCCGAGATGCCATCACGACATTATGGGGACAAATGGGGATTGACTAGCTACCCCCAACACTTATTACCGTATGCGGGATGCTACCTCGGAGATATGTACCGTCTTGGCACCGGCCCTCACATTCAAAAGATTGTACATATACAAATGATGAGAGTTCTATTGGGGGTGCATATGGCTGGTCGGGCTGACAACCGATGGGCCGTGGGGGTCTAATCACCGAGACATTCCTAAGTAAATGAGCCAATATGCATGGGACGATGACAAGTATCCTTCAGATGCGTTCTTTTATTACTCTAAACATGGATCAAGTTCTGTGCACTCTGTTACTCGTGCGCGTAGTAGACAGAGTAATGTAGTGGTGTTGAATGTTGAAAGTATTATATACCAAGACCTTCCGTGGCCGCGAGAGGCGAGGAAGACAAGACTACGCTTGTGAATATTTGCTACCATGTTGAAAGTAAACCAGAATCTTGCGGCGGCTACTCGCTATAGCATAAAGTATTTGATGCATGAGACAAAACCACTTTATTCTTTGTAGTTCTCTAAAGATACCCGGCATCCTAACGATCAATCTCTCGTCCCCGCTATACCAAATGGCAGATTTTTGTACTTTGCAACATTCCCCTTTGTCGCAGGATGTTCAACATCAAGATCCCATTTGTCCGGAACTTCCAAACCAGCATCAAGGTGATGCTTGTTCAATAGTACAGATATTCCATCACGGTAAAGCCAAGGGTCATTCGTCCTCCGTTGCCAGTCCTCAAGCCTACCCCTCAGTTCTTCCAAAACATCTTTGTAATTGGGGTCTTTAGCTAGGTTCACAACTTCCTGGGGGTCCTTCTCCAAGTCATACAGCTCTTCAGACGGGCGGAAGAAGTAATCTTTGAGGTTCCTTTGCCCAATCTTTTTGGGACTGTCTTCTGAGTTGCGAATATCTTCCCAAGTCAACGATCCATATATATCGTTTGCAAATGGAAAGTCCAGTCTCCATGCGATGTTGCGGTGGTACTTGTAGCGCCGCGTTCGTATGAAGCGAGTGGGCCAATAGTTGGTAGACTCGTGGAATGTGTGGGATCCAAACACGTGGTCCCATGCATCAAGATCCTGTTCTTGGTGAAGAATCTCAAGAAACGAGCGACCCGATAGTTGCTTCTTAGGCTCTTCCGCGGCTTGGCCAAGTGTCCAGTCCAGTATCGTTGGAAGAATGTCGACATATGATACTAGGTTTGTGTTGACAGAGGCTTTGAAGCCTGGTCGTCGCACGATAAGTGGTAGCTGAACACCTGCGTCGTATAAAGTTGTCTTTGAATTCATAAATGGAGGTCCGTTGTCGCTCATAAAGGTGATCAACGTATTTGATGCGAGGCCAGCGTTCTCGACCTCGTCGAGGATGAAACCAATTCCCTGGTCTAAGCGACTTATGGCTTCTAGATATTCTGCAAGCTCTTGTCTGGCTCCAGGAGTGTTGGACAAGAATTCGGGAACCACCATATCTTCAGGGCGGTACTTCACGCTCTGTATCCGGTCGTCAACGGGCTCGTCATTGCCAAAGCCACCACGAGTTCGATCACGATGGGGATCATGATATCCGACGGTTAACACAAAAGGTCTTCCATCTTCCTTGGACGCACTGAAGAATTCTTTGGCCTTCTGAGAAGACCACCAGACGTCCCTTGTCAAACTCTCAGCTTTCCATTCCCATGGATAAACAGCCTCAGGCCCAACGTGAATCTTGCCAATAATTCCAGTTCTCACACCGTTCTTGGCTAGGATAGCAGGCCCGGACTCGATGTGATCAAAGGTCATGAAATGATGCTTTCCACTGTTGAGACCATACTGCCCATTCTGGTGGGTATGGAGCCCGGTGTAGATGGTAGAGCGACTTCCACTGCATGAAGCAGTACTTGCAAAGGCTTTATCAAATCTGACACCTTCGGAAGCAAGTTTGTCAATATTTGGAGTTTTTGCATTGGGATGCCCGTAACAGCCCAGTTGTTTGCCCAGGTCGTCTGCAACAAGCAGGAGGACGTTTTTTGCCGTCATATCCAATACAGGAGATGGATATCTGAGCGTTGGTTTGTGATGCTATGTCAGAAGTGAATGTTAGGTGAGACTCTGAGATTCCTAGCCCTTCTTGCTCAGGATTTGTGCGCGGATATACATGCTAGGGTCAAGGTTCGCGATTGCGTGACGAACGAGACTATGTCGCCATAGAGCGAGAAACACCTCGGCATCCCACACAATTATACATAATATGTATTCGATGTCAAAACTGTGCCGGATATCCGTGCTTATCATTCTCACATCGTGAAACTGCTCAGATATGCCGATCGAGCGTGCAGAAAACTTAGTGCGCATTTGTCATCCTTGTAATCAGATTGGCGCATCAACAATATCACAAAAAGCGCACCAATGAGGATGACCCTAGCGATTGTGACATCCGCGCTAGTTCTGGATATAGCATGGGTTTGAACGGCCTAAGGGTAGGGCTATGGAGAATTCGGGTCCGACTCTCGGGCGTCCAAGACATGGGTCTTAACTAGGAGGTTTTACTCAATGTACTGGTACATACAAGGCATCTCTAGCTGTATAGTGCTGGATGGAGCAAAGCTCACGATAATGACAACAAGCTCTAGTCTCGGATAGGCGCGAAGGTCCGAGATGTTATCAGCACTACCCATGATTGAATGCTGCTAGATGCAATGGCCAGAGTCAAGTCACTGTCTAGATAGACCTTGTTCTATAAGTCTGACCGGAACAACGGCAGCCTTCTTCTAATTTCAAGGGGGCACAGGTAAGATGACCATATGTCGTGCTCATGATGGATGTCGGTGATGGCTCCTGAACCAGAGAGTGTGGATATTCAACTGAGCATGAATACTTACAATGTGTGTCTTTGGGTGGGTATATATTTCAGAATAGAATCTGATTTAGAGTAGAAATCTAACTTCAACATCCAACCTTCCTCCAAGATGAAATTCTTTCTCCTCACAGGCTTATTCTCAGCCTTCTGGGCAAACGCTCAACTCACTGGTCCTGTCGGCCCAGTCACAGACCTCTCACAAAAAACTCACGAATGCAATATTCTCGACTATGGAGCTGTTAATGACAACTCGACTGATGTATCAGACGCTATCGAGAAGACTTTCAAGACTTGCGTCCTCACGCATGCTGGAAGTCGTCTAGTAGTTCCCGATGGACAGTACTTGATCAAACGGTCAGTTGTTCTGTCAAATGGTACAAATTGGGCGTTCCAGCTCGATGGGCTCATCACTTTGGCCTATGGTGGTAACTGGACTGTTGATCGTAAGTTGATATTGCAGGGCTTTGCGGGAGTTGAGCCGCTGAACGCAACTATTAATGGTGAAGGTGACGGGCAATTCTTACAGAATGGACTTACCATTATAAATCGTATGTATATCGCCTACTAGTCCATCATTGCGTTTCCTAACCAAGATACTAGCCGTCGACTTTGAGTTTTATTCGAAGAATGGAAAGGGTGCTATCCAGGGACAAGGATACATCTACAGAAACTTGGCAAAGTAGGTCTCTCCTTTCGGGTATAATTTGCAAAAGGCTCATTTCCATTTAAGTACTTTCCGTCCACGTCTTGTCAGACTAATTTCACCCATTGATACGTCTGTTCATGACCTCATTCTCGTTGACAGCCCAAAGTTTCACATCGTCTTTGACTTTGCTGAGAACCTCGAGGTATATCATCTCACTATCCGCGGAGCCAACTTGGGATCTTATGATGGCGTTGACGTGGTTGGCACGAATTATTGGATCCACGATATCGAGGTGAGAACGTTTCAGTTGAACTCATGGCGCATGTACTTACACTATCAGGTGACCAACCGAGACGAATGTGTGTCGGTCAAAAGCCCTTCCAACCATGCGCTTGTTGAGAACTTGGTTTGTAACCAAGCCGGTTCTGGTATCTCGATTGGCAGTCTTAATGTGTCAGCATCTATCGCCAATATCGTAAGCAACCTCCGCCTATAAGGGATAATGGGTCTGACTGAATTGCTCTAGCATGCACGAAACATCAATATCATCCAGGGAAACAACATTGCTTTCATTAAGACTTACCCAGGAGGCTCTGGCCATGTCACCAATATCACCTTCGAGAATTTCCGATCCAAGGCATCCCTTTACGGATTAGACATCAACCAGTATTGGCAGAACACATTTGAACCCGACACAGGAGCCGTGGCTTTGAGTAACCTTGCCTTCAAGAACTTCTCCGGTATACAAACACGTTATATGATAGCAAACTCCAAAGACTAACCATCGTGTTCCAGGATCTGTCGCCGATGGTGCCAAGAGACCTCCTCTCTTTCTGGTTGCCAATGACCTATCCTTTGCCACCAATGTCACAGTAGAAGACTTCAGCATTTGGACTGAATCTGGAACCTCCGTCATTAATAAGATTAGCAACATCTTTGGCCACGGTGACTATTCCTATGGAAAGGCGAATGGTATCAAATCGCTTTCCTCTGGCCAGTCACCTACACCATACACCAGCACCTACACTGTTACTGCTAAACCAACTGGCTGGACCGCTCCATCATTCCCAACGTGGGCTGCGGCAAGCACTGGTTATGGAAGTAAGTGACTTCGTGAGTTTTACATGTACATGGGTTAACTATTGTTCTAGCTGATATACCCATTCCGGTCTACACGCCAGCTGCTCTATGGAAGCCGGAGGGTGAATATGATAAGCATTACTGGGGTACTTTTTGAGGCACCGTCATCCCCAGCGATCTCTGACACTTGACCACCAGTGCAACAAGTGCAGTGAGCGAAAGAGGCGTCTTAAATTGTGGTTCATCATTCATCGCTTGCCTTTCAATGTGAAGACATCTAGACCCACTTGAAGCAAAATAATAGGTGGAAATGGTCTTAATGAAATGAACTTGAAGCTGTAAAAGAAGTTGAAAGCATATAGCATTATATTAAGACAGTTTGCGGTTTGTTGAGGCTGAGAAAGAAGCCGGCTCTTAAAATAACACTTCCGCAGTCGCATAATCAGTAGGACTATGCTTGAAGTTAATTCAAGCTCGTCGTACCAGGACAATCGACCGTTAGCATCAAACTACATACAGAACACGACTTATAATAAAATCAGAATTCTGGTAATGCATATAACATTCGGCAAATCGAGGTTGGAGCTTCGTTGCCTGTCCTTGAGAAGTTAGTTGTACTGTGTTTGCTAAATATCTCAAGCCACAAGAGCTCAATGCGCTTAGCGTTTTTTAATAGGGCCTTTTGATAGGAACGCGGCACAGGAAAGGAAAAAGATTAGTCTTGAGCTATTGCGGGATGATTACGATGTGATGTTACAGCATCTCGAATCTGTTGTTTTGGGGGCTTGGGGGAGCGTCACAGGACTTAACAGGACTGCGCTATAGAACGTTGCTTTAATCGTATGTAATTGGCTAAGTCCTAAGTGCTTTACTAATTAAGTACAGTTGCTATTAATTAAGTACAGTTGCTATTAATTAAGTACAGTTGCTATTAATTAAGTACAGTTGCTATTAATTAAGTACAGTTCCTATTAATTACACGCGCATAAGAACATTCAGCTATCCATCTTAACCAACCGATATTAAAAGCTTTACACTATTCCAAGCTGCGTATTTTCTCCTCCTGGATCCTGGCCTTCTTTTGATCTATTATAAGCATCCGCCTGCGACGACATGCGCCAAGGACTACTAAGACAGCCGCTCCTGATATTACCGCTGCAGCCACCATGTCGTGGTGAAATGCTTCTGAGAAGGCTCGGCGCACTGCGCTACGCTGCTCTGGTGAGAGCAACGCTCCGCTCTGGCCAAGCGTGGCTTCTTCTTGTGGTGTTAAAAGCCCCAAGGGCAGTTCGCTGATTTCGGTATTCAGGAAGACAGTCAAAGTAGAAATGCCTAAGCTGCCGCCAAGGATTCTCAACTGTGCTATAATGCCCTGCGCGGGTGCTACTTTTAATTAACCTGGGGTAGCTTGACAAACGTGTTGCTGGAACTCACCATAGTCTTTGATTGGTACTTCGACTCCTGTAAGGATTGTCGCAGACGCGACATTCAATCCAAACCCGAGGCCGGCAAAGACAATAAAAGCAAGTGCCTTAGCATCGTCAGCATCATCGTGAACAATGGTAAGAAGTCCGGTCCCAATGGTCATCAGACAAGCACCAACGAGCATTGTCTCGAAAAGATAGTTCTTCGTCCTGCTAAAAACTCCCGCGAGTATACTTCCCACGGCTGTAGAGCCTAACATGGGGAGCAGCATGATGCCAGCCAATAAAGGGCTTTTGTCATCTACGACCTGGGCCCTAAGAGGAAAAGCATAGTTGATCATGAAATACGGGTAGCCAAGGAATAGTGTAGAGATTGCCGCGGCCGCATATGCTCTGTTGCGAAAGAGACTGATTGGGAAGGCGAGAGCGAGGCGACCCTTGAAGAGGCGTCCGGCGAAGTACCCCCAAGCTAAGAGGACAAGCCAGAGGACAACACCAACAGTCAAGGGAGCGATGAAGATGGCGGTGCTCCACGTCGCGCCTGGAGACTCACCCGCGTTCTGGAATGGGAAAACAACTAAGACAGCTGCTGCAATGGTAAGAAAGGAGCCGAAATAGTCGAATTCTTTCCAAGATCGTCGTGTCATCGAAGGCATGTGTTCGGCTTTCGGCCATGAGAGAAAGAAGGTGACTAAGGAGACGAAACCAATAGGCCCACTACCATGTGTCAATAACATGTCGATTCTCTAAATGAGAATGGAAAACATACTTTATCCAAAAGACCCATCTCCATGTGGCGTAGTGCGTCAAGATGCCTCCTAAGACAGGCCCAAGCACTCCCGATCCGGCGATAACTAGGCCGATCACACTGCTAATATGTTGCCGATGATTCTCGGGACAGAGCTCGGGCAAAATTATCATGGGAAGAGAGTAAAGGCCTGGTGAAATCAGCATGGTCACAGCCTTTGACAATAAACCCTCGCCTACCGGAACCGCCTATCCCCTGCAGAGCACGGCAAGCGATGAGCTGGTCCAGGCTCTGTGCAAAACCACATCCTAGGGAAAAAGCGAAAAAGACAACATAGGCCGCGACAAAGGCGTTCCGCCTGCCCACCACATCGGAGACGCGGGCAAAAGTCACAGCACAGCCAAGATAAGCAAGCGTGTAGGCCAGGGCGACCCAGTTGACGCGGCGGACGTCTTGGAACTCGACACCGATGCTGTAGATACTGGTGGCGACGATGGAGGTGTCTATAATAGAGAGAAAGAGCCCAATACAGACTCTAAAGCATGTTTTCAAGACGTTAAGCAGTTTGTTCGGCCAATGTTTGAATGTCTAGGTCAGACTTACCCAACACTAAGGATCCAGAACCGTGCCGTAGGCAAAGTGGTCTCTTTGAACCCACGCTGCGCTTCATATTTTGGACCAGCGCTAGAGTCTGTGCCTTGAGCCAAAGAATCGACCAGATTGCTACTCTCCATGATGATGTCGGTGAATGGCCTTGCGGTTAGAACAAACGTGCTAGTATCAAGCTAGGTAGGTATAGTAGAATCTTGTCGTGTGCCAGACGACGAGGACGACGCAACAAAGGGCTTATAAAAGCCAGCCTTCCAACATGGTAGCATTCACCAATCGGTATCTCGGATTAAGGAATTTATCGCTCAAGCCAGCCTAGCCACTCAGCAACAACTCCGGCTGACTGCTTTTGATGCTCGATTCTCGACAACAATATCTACCTACACGGAATCAGCGCCGAAGATTGCCGAGCGTGCAACTGTATCGACCCACCACACACAGAGGCCCTATGAGGTTCGCTCTCTAAGGGTCCACCTGGCCCATCAGGTTAGACCGCAATTCATTAGCTCGGACCTCTCGGCACCGAGCAGCCGAGGAGTCATCTGCGATCTGCCAGCATGGTCAAACTCGTTTGTTCTCCCCTCATTCTGAGTTCTGAATAGTATCCGACATCAATTATCATGGCTGGGTCACGAAAAAGACCTGCCTCCTCTGCCGATAGCGATGACGCGCCACGCCCATCCCGCACATCGGCCCCACGGACTCGCAAACTAGGGGCGCGGTCGTGCCAAGGTTGCCATCAGCGAAAAGTCCGCTGTGACCATGGAGACCCTTGCACCAACTGCTCGAGGCATGGAATTACCTGCGCGTATCCCATGCGGGACCCAGACGCGGCAGGAAAGATACCTACCCTCCGAGACATCTCCAGCTGTCTGGAACGACTGGAAATTTTGCTCTCACGCTTTGCAGAGAGTAGCGAGGCTACAACGCAATCTACAGTTAATAATGGCGGCGATCGCGGTCAAAGTCGTGCCGATTCTGACGCGCAAATGCAGGTTTGGCCTAGGGCAAACGTCAATGCAGTTGAAACTGCCAACCAGGATCCATCCGATAGACCACCTAACAAATCGACATGGCAGATGTTATTGAACAGCTCTGATATCGAGCCATTGTTACAAGATGTAAGCCCAGATTTCTTCATAAGGTTGTTCGGATTTTGCTTTCAACCAAGAGGCCATCATATACCACGACTGAACGGGTGCATAACATATCTATTAGGAGTCTGCGCGCTTTCGGGCAAATCCCACCGAGCATCACGCTCTTCCTACGCAGCCAGTCGCTCGTGTTCCTCCGAACAGGGACCCCCAGCCACTGGACTTCTATCCCGATGCCCAACTTGCCCTCCGATTATGGGATGTTTACGTCAAATCGGTCGATCCGGTCGTCAAAATATTGCACACACCGACGGTGCAGTCTGCCGTTGTGACAACGATCCTGAACCCCAGATCCGCACAACCCTCGATGGTGGCGTTGACATTTGCCATCTATTATGCAGCCGTCACGGCCCTTTGTCACGATGACGGTGACGAGTCTGCTGACCTGCCGTGTGAAACCTCGGTCCTTTTGAGACGTTACCAGACTGCCTTAGATCGACTTCTCACCACGCCAGATGTCATGAGTCGACCTGAAATGGCAGATTTACAGGCTCTCGCAATTTATGTGGTGAGTATCAAGTCTGGCCCTATGATCAATCACGTATTCCTACTTGGGTTATTGATCTGACCACGCTTTCTCAAGACATGCTTACGGGCCCACGACCTTGGCCGCAGAGTATGGGTTCTCACTGGGCTAGTAATCCGGCTCGCCCAATCGATTGGTCTACACCGAGACGGCCGCTCCCTCAAACTGAGTCCTTTTGAGACAGAGATGCGTCTTCGTCTTTGGTGGCATCTATGCGTGCTTGACTCTCGTACCCCAGAAGATCAAGGGTTTCAATCCACGGTTGACCTGGCTAATCAGGAATTACGGCTCCCTTTAAATGTAAATGACGATCAAATTTACACAGATATGGCACAACTTCCACAGGAGTCAAATGTTTGGACAGAAATGTCTTTTTTTCTCATCCAAACTGAGTCGTGTCGAGTGATACACCCGATCCTTGACCCTCAGCAGCATTACTCGGCAGAAACTCTTATTGATATTAGTCAAAAGCGAAAAATCATCCAAAACCCTGGTCAATATCTATTAACTCAATTTGGTATTTCGCCTGAGTCTGGGACACCAATTGGTCTGCCGCGCATTGCGGCTCAACATGTCACCAATGCCTGTAAGAAAATGGAGTTCGTGTTGCAACTACGAGAAGAGATTTATATACAAAGGCAAAACGAGGCGCAAAACGAGGCGCAAAACGATCCAGCTCCAGATTTGTCCAGGCTTTCTTTCAAGTTAGCCTGTGACACACTGGAAAACAGTCATGTGCTGTTAGAGCAAGATCTTGCTTCAAGATTCAAGTGGCTCTTCAGTATGTACACCCAATGGTACGCCTTGGCCTTCGTTTTGCGCTGTCTTCATAGCAGCCCTTGCGGGCCCGATGCAGACCGTGCCTGGGCTTTAGTTGAAGGGCTTTTCCCTCGCAAGACGAATCATCCGACAGCAATGCATGACGAGCATGGGCATGGCAGGATTTGGAAGTTTCTCGAGCTACTTCGTCATCAGGCTTGGTCGCTGAGGCAGAATGCCCAGCTATCTGGGACCACCGGAGATAAACAGGCCCAACTATCCAACAGAGAGCAGCAATTTACTGCCCAGCATTTTCCAGATATCGAGATTCCACAGCCCATCGGCACGACAGTAGCAGACCATGGGGCATTTATCCTCCCCGAGAAGGATCGCGAGTTTATTGTTAATACAGACCAAGAAGCCCTGTCTATGCTAAATTTATTAATGCCGGAGATTCCGTTTTTACCAGACTGGGACGCAATTATTCATAACTAAAGGCTATAGCTAAGCTAGAAGGAATGTCTACGTGCTTCTACAACTTTCGGTTCGAGTCAAGTGTCAAGAGTGCATCTTGACAGTGCTGAAGCTCTTGTGTCAGCTCTCCTTTGTGTTCATTACCCGTCAGGTAGTAATAAATCCGTTTATAGAATACAATAGATATTCGTAGCTGTTTCGAGCTGTCTCTATAATACTGAGCATGACGGGTTCCGTTGTTCTCCACATCCTCATAAGCACTTCCTTGACCATGTGAATGTCACTACGAGTCTGCACGGCGTAGGCCAGTATTAGCATCAGCCAGGGCCCCAAAAAGCACATAGACCGTTTCTCGTTGCCAAGATAAAAACGCAAAGCAAAAAGGGCCTTGGTAACCTGCCATCGAGATGCTGCTCGTGTAGGAGACCTAATCGGGTTGTAGATTGTTGACGCTAATGGCGATCCCCTTAATGCTTCTGACACCCAATCAAGAAAAGGAGATAATTGGATTGATGTATATTTATACAAGGTATTAGTATATTAATTCTTAAGGAGAAAAATTAGGACTTTGTTGTATTATATAATCTAATTAATTTAGAATTTAATTAATTAGAATCTTTATAAGTAAAGTTATTATTATTAAACAAGGTTAGTTAGTTTAGGGTAGGGTAATTAGATCCTTTTAGATAATAATTTTAGGATAGCATTATATTAAAATAACCTTAGTATAGTAAAAGATTCTTCTATAATAAGAACTGCTACTTATGCCTATTACCTTTGCGTTCTTTTGCTTCTTTTTTTATTTTATTCTTCTAGATTAATTTCTCATTAATCTATAGATATTGTATATTAGAGCTAATTACAAATATTAATTAATAAATGCCAAAGTAAGAATACTTATAAAACCTATTTATCTCACGCATATGCCCAAGCTTGGATTCACTTATTATTCTAGGACTTGGGTTCACGGATCAAATGATGAGCCTGTTAATGATCTTGAT